>MVGT01002031.1:388203-410674 GCA_002174775.1 Macleaya cordata | reverse complement strand
TTTGGTGTATTGTCCAAATTTCTCAAACAATATGGTGAGGGTATTAATGTAAAATGACACTTGGGGAAATATCAGCCATAACAGATCTCTAGGGATTTTATTGGATCCTCAGCCAACTATGGGATTCGCTTATCTAGTGAGGGAGAGAGGGAGGGAAGCTAGGCCCGCAACAAAAGCATGACAACTATATTAACGTTTGTACATCCTCGTCTGGTAGCAAAACATGCATCTTAAATCCTGGATGAGTAGGTACGCTGTTGGAACATCGAAGCCCTAATTTTTTTATATGTTGAGACAGCCGAGGATAGCAATGCATACATGATTTATTCATCCAAAATAGAATTTAGGATCCCCATATTTCCATCCAATTTTTATATGCACCACCCAACAATCGCCCATCTCTAGGGTTCTGATTGAGATGATGATTCAGTAGCTAATTTTATATATATTGAGAATTATCTCTTCCATGTTTGCATATTAATAGTGGTTTTACCTCTTTTTTTATAATCTTTGTGGCGGTGTTTCTTGCATCAGTAAGGCGTCTCTTACGCCCTAAAATTACTCAAAAATATTGGAACCGTTTTAGAACGTATCCGTTCCAATACTGAACTATATGGGATCAAAATAAGGAAATTAAGACAGCAGTATGGTTCTCAGTCAAACGGGTGTGTTAGAACTAGGGGTGTCAACGGGTCGGTTCCGGATCGGAACCTAAAGGTTCCAGATCCGGTCCCGTTAATATGAAGCGGTTCCGGATCCTTTCGGTTCCGGTTCCGGAACCTCAATTGGTGGTTCCGGATCCGGTACCGCTAGGATCCGCGGGTACCCGCGGGTACCCGATACCCGTTTTAAGTTATTATTTTTTTATTTTTTTCACACAAAACCTATTTGTATTTTGTATTTTCGTATTCTATTCAATTATAAAATTTATTTTATTATAAAATTTATTAAATAATATTCATTGGTTTCTTTTTTTTTAATTAAAAAAAGATAAAAAAAATTGTTAAATAATAGTAAATTAAACTATAAAATTATAGAATTTATACGGAACCGGGTACCCGCGAGTACCCGTTGGGTGGATCCGAAATGGATCCGAAAAATTTCGGATCCAAAACGGGTAGATCCGAAATGGATCCGAAATTTATCGGATCTACAATGTTAGGTCCCGGAACCACAAAAAACGGTTCCGGTACCGGTTCGGTTCCGAATTTTTGGGTACCAATTGACACCCCTAGTTAGAACTTAGACAACTCAAGTATATGAATTTCTACAAGTACAATTCATCATTATTTTATATCAATCATCATTAATTATAAAAGTTAAACGTTAAATCATATGACATATATTCTAATAATTTTGAATTATTCATGCATCATATAACTATTAATTCCAAATATTTTAAATGTTTGTAATTATTGTTTTATAAATTAAAAGGTTAAAAACCATAATTTATTTTATTGTTTCAACATATAGATCTTGTGAAACAGCAGCCTTAATCAGTTTAAAAGGTAAATAAAATTTTCAAGACCCATGACTTAGTCAAAGATCGATATATAACTACTCTACGTACGTACTTTATAATTGAATGAAGAAACAGGATTCATGAGAACATTCACATTATTTTTAAATTGGAAAGTTAAAAAAAATTAAAAAAAAATGAAGTTTTTCATTTTCCTTTTTATAGTATCGATATCACATTCGCTTTCTAGCTGATAAAATAATCAATCAAGCTTTAAAAGAAGCCATACCACGTTCAATTTCTTGATAAAATAATCAAACAAATTTGATAATCTAAATTAAAACTTAGTTTAATCATTTAATTATATAATATATTTTTTCCTTGATAAGATAATTAATAATTTAACGAAGATGATAATCTAAATTAGAGGATATAATTATATCTAATCTCTTCAAGGCGACGATGATGTCGCTTCTTTTTTTAATAATAAGTGCGTAAATATTGTATATATATAGAATGAATTTCTATATTCCGAAGAACTTATCTTAAATTTTATAGCAACTAATCCAAATACTCAAATAAAACATGGTTACATAATAGAGCATATTACAAGACGTATATACTTAATACCATTCTTTAATTAAATCTAAAAAATAGTTATATTAATTAGATGGATCTCGAAATTGAATTGATTATAATATTTATAGGAAATAATTCACCTAATAATTAAGCGATTAGTTAAATATTATAGGACATTTAATCAAAGCATATTACATCTTTATTATAGAATAATATATGCTATTTAAAGACTCGTAACAACACAATTAATATTTCGAAAGAGTAATAATTTAACCCACCAAAATCGATCCTATGTACGTGACTTATCTACTAATGTGCCAGCATTACTTATAACAAGTTGTATAACAATTTGTACAACATTCTATATATAATACACGGTGGATATTCAAATTTTGCAAATATGCGATTAATATAACTTAGTGTAAATTTAGCATTTTCCTTTTCTATACCAATAATGATTTTTGGACCGATCAATTAACAAAACTAATGTCGATATTTATGTGGTAAGGTGGGATCCACCACTTTTTTCTTGCCAAAAGTGTTTTGAAGGGAGTTTTCGATTTATGTGGCAGTAGGATCGACCATGCTAAATAAGCGTCGGGCACAAATTTTATAATTTGGTCGGTCTAAAAAGCACTACTCTTTCTCTACCACGATGGGGTGTTTTTATGAAAAAAAAAGAAAAAAAAAATTTATTAATTAATTTGTTTGAAATTGGTGGCTCATCTATACTAGTTTCTAAGGGGCTGCCCCCTTAATTCATTTGGGTTCGCTAAGGGGTGTCAGCCCCCTTAATTTTAGGAAAGAGAAAGAGAGAGGGAAGAAGAGAGAATGGGTTTTGGGGATGTGGCGGAGCGGTCACACTCTCCGTCCTTTTTTTTTTTGTAACTTTTCTAAAATATCACATATGTCCCTTAACCCAATTTATTTATTTACACTTGGTTTACATCGTCGAATGAGTCGCATTAAATTGATTGAAGAGCTGATTTTTTGTGACGATATATTTATCATCAAGATCAACATCAGTGCATGTATCGTCTCCAGTGGGTCCACCTAATACCTATTTTATTCGTACCTATACATATCATATAACGCGCCAAGTAATTTAGAAATTTACATGCGCTCGTGCGAGGGGACAATGAGTTTTTCATGCCCTAAATGCGTTTGGAAATCAATCGCACGCTTCCCCATCCATAATGACGCACATTCATGTGGTAGCTGACACGTGTATATCAGTGATTTCATGCTGCGTAGTGACAAACCGACCATTCTCTTTTACCAATCATTTTCTGCCACGTATGCAATCCGCCGCCTACATTAGTCAATAACGCAATATAAATATTGAATTATTTGCTATTAAGCCTCTAATCATTAAATTTCACGTCGTCTTCACCGATTTAATTTGTGGCTGGCAGATTAGCCACGTTTCGAGACATGATTCATCACTGCTGGAATTTGTTGCGTTGGAGGGTTTTGTCGTCTTTAACGTTGACACCTCTCTGGTCGGTTGCCATTTTTCGGTCTTTTTTCTACTAACGTGCGCTTAGTGGACAGGATACGAGGCCTCGGCATTCACCTTTGAGTGCTTCAACCGTACCAACTCCGGCACAAATTATAAGCAGCAGTACTTAAAGTAAATGAGTAATGCTACTCGGACAAGAGTTGGGGACCCATTGAACACATTCTAGGTTTGTGATATAGATCATCCTCCTTAAAAATCAGCTTATAACTATTAGTTTCATCTGAAGTTGGTTAACATGGGAAAAAAAACCGCTCAATCTTAAATTTAATCAATTTTGAGGAATTTTTTTTATGACCGGGATGTCCAAATCTCTTAAAGCACCTGACTATTTCTTAGAGTATTGTCTTCCTCCTGTTAGCAGTTATCGGGTAGATATGTGGAATAAACCCTACGGAGCTGGCCACCAAAGGGATTCGCGCTCTCAACCTCAATGTTGTGATTCGAACTCTCAATTCCAGCATTAGTTCAAAGCAATGCTACTCAGACTCAAGTTGTGACCCATTAAACAGATTCTAGGTTTGGGCTCGCGTTTGGATGATTCATGAGAAGATTTGTAATATAGATCATCCTCCTTAAAAATCAGCAGAATTTTGGGCAAAAATCTCTACTTGAAAAATATTTTAGGATTTAACTTAATCAACACTTTTTATTAGTCTAAAACCCAAAATCACGGCACTACAATGATTCTGGGCGTTAGACTAACAAAAAAGTTTGTTGGATTAAATCCTAAAATATTTTCCAATCAAGAATTTTTGGCTAAAATTTCCATCAATTTTTTTTTATAAAATTAGAAATTTTAAAACAAACTAAGTTTTTGTGAGTATAATTTACACAATCAAAAAGCATTCTCACAAATAACTAGGACTTTCAATTCTTATATATTTTTAAATTTAATTAGTTCTACGTCAGTAAAGATGTTAGTGGATGAGAATTCATAGAAGCTCTTTGTATTAGCAGTCTTCTGGACGGTGGCACCATGGCGCCACGAGGGCGCCATGTAGGCGCCACGAGAACGACACCACCACAGACGCTTCGCCTTTTGAGGTGAAGAAGTCACTCGGGGGTCTCACTTCATTTTAGGGGGGTCGATCGAGATGAAAAGGATTGGAGGTCAAGAGAAGAAAGGACACCTGGGGAGGGCGCTAGAGCGCCATCACCCGGAGGAAGGGCGCCACTACAGCAAAGCGCCACCCCCAGGGTGCCCCTCTCCACCAGGACAGTCCTCACAAAAGAGAGATCAGGAGAGAGTCTGAGCGATACCGTTAGGGTACCTCTCGTGCCAATCATGAGGATCCCTGCCAAAAAAAACCATCCTGACACCTGACGAAGTGGTCCACTGACCACGTGTCAAGAATATCCTCGAATCTCGTTTCTTTCCTAGAAGAGGAAGGAACAGAAGGGGATCAAAAAGGGAAAGACCCCCAGGATGCCCTAGGAGGGTAAGGCTATATATATCCGCAAAGGGGAAGGCCTCAAGCAGGGCAGAAAAAGGAAGACTACTCTCTCTCTCTCTCTCTCTCTCTTTCTCTCGAAGGATATTTCGTTCTTCTTCATCTACTCTCGTCCTTCATCTCGTAAGATTTTTCCCTGAAAGAAGTAACAGTCCTTCAAGAATCGCTGAATCCATCAGTTAGATTCGAGGTGACCTTCATCAAACATTCCACAATAATCCCTACTCAGATTTTTCCCCACTACACTCTTTAGAAGTACCTTTAAAGAATTTTCTAATTTATAATACAAATGATTGCCTGATTCATTTGATCAATTACTACTCTGATGTATGTATGACATTTACCTCAGCAAAGAAGCCCACCCATTCAAGGTCCTCAAAATAAGCCCATGATGAGAATACAAAAGTAACACTGTAAAAAAGTTACTTTACTGGTTTTGTGGTCCATGTCTCAATTTCAGAAAAATTAGATTCAGTGCTTGGGAATTCTTGAATATAAGATCCTGATTCGCAACCATCATTATAAAACACCAATCGATTGTTCCTTTTTTTTTGTTTTGTTTTCCACACTTTTCATTGTCGAACATTTTATTTGTAGGGACCAGCAGCTATGCTTCTGTGTATGGCCAGTATGGGTGAGATCTTGATAGAGAGAGAGAAAGAGAGAATGAAAAATAAGAAGAAGATTTCATATACAAAATACACAGAATTTTGAGGGTGCTCATAATAATTTACATGAAAAACTCGATTCGCTGTTAGCTAGCATCTCCGCGCGCAGATAGCATGCATCGAGAAGCAGAGCCACACCAAACCCCAAAACCTCTATCAAACTGAATTACAAAAAGAACCGAAAAAAAAAAAAAAGAAAAAAAGAAAAAAGAACACATCCCAGATTACTAATCTTCTTCATAATCGTCGTCCGCTCCTTCTTCAATGATTGTCTCCAATCTAGGAGAATTCGAAGATTTTGTTGGAGAAATGAGAAGGGCTGGTGCAACCTCATTCCAAGACAATAGATATTTCATCTCCTTTGCCATAGAAACTATATTGGATTTGTAATTTAATTGGTGGGTAAGTTGGATTTTTTTTTTAAAAAAAAAAAAAAACCTCGAATCCGTGCTACCGATAAAGAAGATGATGATGATGATTAAAAAGCGAAGTTGATCAAACCCAGTAAAGAAAATGTGGCAAAGAATTGAATTGATTCTCTCTTCCTCCTGGTTTATTAGGAGAACGAGAGAGATGAGTGAAAAAAAAAGATTGGAAATTTGTACTCAAGAAGGAAAGTTTTGATGAAGAATGAGAGAGAGATCAAGAGATTGGTAATATTTGAGATGGAGGTAACTTATGAAAGATCTTTTCTTATATAGAAGAGGGATGAAACTGAAAGGAATGAAACAAAAGAAAACAAAACACCAAAAATATCAAATAAGTGGTTGCCAATCAAAGATAATTAACGATTGTTTGACAAACCACGTGTACAATGTGGAAAATTTCTTCTACCTAAACAGAAACCATAAATAGGAAGGACAGACAGATGTATGGAGGAGAAAGATTTCGTTCAGAGTTCTCTGTTTTGTTTGGGTGCGTGGGTTAAATTCAGCCGTAGGTTTTAAAGTTAGGAACCAATAATTGAGACGAAAACTACTTAGTTACTAGAAACGTGTGAAAATTCTAAATTCCTCCATAGAAACACTATTAATTCACATGTTTCTTGATACATTTGCAAAAGGTTTGAACGACTCGACTCTTCCCTTCCACAATCCCTCCTAAAATAGAAGTTTATGTAAACATATGGTTTTCTTAGTTTTATATGCCCTAGAAGCCAAAATTGCCTAAGGAATATCTCCTCTCAGGAAAACAAACATGCATGGCCTAAACGAGCAGTTTTTAGCTCGCGCTCAATAAGGGACCTTCAGCATCGAGATGGTGTTTGTGTTTAGCTGAAAACTCATCTGAAATCTGACTCTGACTCAGGTTGAGTCAGATTTCAAAACCCTTTTTTTCCTCCTTTGAGGGGTTAAATTGAAGGGTACTGCATTTTCGACAGACGCTGAGAAGTTGGAAAAAAAACAAAAAAGATTGGAGGTTCAATTAATAAGGTATTTGTGATAATATTGAAGTGGATAAATAAGTTTAAGATGCTGATTCAAGACCTAAAAAACAAATTCATATATACTCGTTTTGCTTATCAGAGATATCTGGCTTATACAACTGTGGCATTTACCTTGGGTGTTAAATTTCGAAACCCACCAAAGCCAACCCAGACCGGGCCACGTGCCAGAACACAACCCAACCCAGAAAAATCCACTCAATCATAAAAAAAAAAAAGTGCTGTTATTGAGGCTCCCCTTTTGGTTGGGGGCATGCTCAAAATTTGGGCCTTAAAGCCCAAGTTTATACCTTCCCTCATTTTGTGATTTTCCCAAGGGGACTCCCCTCACAAAAGACAACTAAATCCTAATAAAACTTGGTTTTCATTTTGAGTATCCCCACTTTCACAGTTCCTACCTTAAAAATTCCCACATACATGAACCCAACCCAACAATAATAGCGGCTCAACTATTCGACAACCAACAATGGAAGAGGATGAAGTTGTCAAAGAAACTCCGTAAAAACTTTTTAAGTTAAACCTTTTCACGATCTCAAAAGTTCGAACAACATAAATAAAAAATGCTTTTAAACATGAACCCTTGATATTATAACCAAAAAAACATTATCCATTCTTCTCGTTAGCACATACAGCTTTTTTGCATTATCAAACACTCTTAAAGCTACAAGACTACAAGATGCAGGAAACTAAAGAGTAGCAGTTGCAACTAAACAATGGAATTTCTTATTATCTATCAATTGCTATCAGGAAATGTTCTTCAACTACAATATCATCAAATAAACTAGAATCCGGCAAAAAGAAACCGAGAACTAACTTTTAAGTGAGTCCAAGCGACCCATGGATCACACCCATTGATGGAACATAGCTGAATGACCAACCAACGTTGGGCGTGCACCAAAAAAAAATTGCCTGGAATTTAAATCTTTATTCACAACTATATATGCAGATCTAGACACAATTTGTTTTGTTCTAGGGCTAACCGTTATAGTAAAAAACCAACAAGTAATTAGAACATGATTTCTAGTATTACGAACTTCTAATGTCAGATAAGTAATTACCTCTACACACCAACAACATTCAAAATTCTATATTCACACTCTCATCTGAACAGAGAGTGAATATGCCACCTAGTTTATCCATCTCATGCCCTGTCCGAGAACTGCTAAAGTGATTACATTGGTTGTTGTACATTCAGTGTGACAACTTAATCCTACCATGTCATTGATGGAACTGCCATAATTTGCTCCTCAACAAATAGTAACAGGAAAAATACATCATTTGTCAAGCATCAAGATCAACAAATATTCAAACCATTTTTTAAAACATGGAAGATAAGTGTAAATCAATCACTTGATAGACACGTTTCTCCTGAGAATCAACTCACATTTCAATTCATTCAACTTACAAGGCATCATCCTATATGCTTGAAATTATTTACAACGATCAACTTATCATCTCAGCCATAATCAATCAATGGGTATGAATAAGTCTTGATGTTCATTTAAATTACATGCCAAGCAATTGACTGTAAAATCATGTGTCAATATCATCGTCTCCTGAATCTCACTTTTCCTAGAAATTCAAGCAAACCAAGGAACTAGCTCCCACCATATGCATCATACAAACATTTCCACCAACACAATTCACTTTTAAACGCAATGTTGTACACATATCTTTAACAAGTAAAAGAAAGATCTAAATGAAAATAAATGTTCACTGCGACGAACAAATCTAACACCTATACCTCTATCATACATCTTTACTTGTGACAAAAAAAATCACAAGCAAAAACCATTCCAGAATCAAAAGTATGTGACAAGTTTCCTTTTACTTCAATCACATCAGACATTTAAAATATGATATCAAAGGCTGGTTTTTAATAGACGGAAACAAAAATTACAAACTATATTTGCAATCAGCACAATAAAAAGAATTGTCATCCACCTCACTGGCATTGTCGATTTCTAATACGGGGCACTGGTATGTCTATCTAAAGCCTTTATGTTTTCTTCTTTACTACTTTTCTGCAAACCTACATTACATATCTCTAGGATTATAGAATTTTCGAATTGCGTGTTAATGTGGAGATTCCAGTGTATAGATGTTCACAAAAACAGGGTGTATGCATACATGCAGACACTACTTGCTGCCTCTAGTAGACTGTAGAAACAGAGCAAACATTTGCATACATGCTACACAACATAACCAGAATGATAGAGAAACATTATCTGAAAGACTTCAATATACTAAACCAGCACTCTAAATAGCTCATACACGACCTACTTTAAAACAATATACAAAGAGAAGATAACTAGAAGATTGAACAAAATGCACTACAAGGAACACAATAAAGATGATAATTAACCAAAATTACGGTTGGAATCAAGTCCCTGCAATTCATCCAAAACCCTAATGATCAAAACATCTCCAATGTACTCAAACAGACTTCCTGAAAATCCATCCAAGACTCTCTATTAAGCCTTCAAAAAGTAGATTCTACTAAAGGCAATTTAAATATCCTTACAATCTTATCGTAATGAAAGACAAAAAAAATTAAGTGTAGAAAGGTAATTGTGAACCTTTCACTTAGAATCTTCCTCACTCTGGAATCTCCACATCTCCATCGCTGATCTCCTGCTGCAGATCCTTTGGTGTCTTCCCGTCCACCGTACATCCGACGGAAACGCAGGTACCGAGAATCTCCTTCACAGTTCCAGACAAATCCTTTGCCATGGATCTAGGTTTCATTACTTTAGCGATCTCAATAACATCGTCAAGAGAAATGTTACCGGTGTGCTTGATGTTCTTAGTCTTCTTTCTGTCACGCTCTGGTTCCTTCAAAGCTTTGATGACCAGAGCCGCCGCCGACGGCACAACGGAGACCTTAGCCTGACGATTCTGAACAGTGAGTTTAACAGTCACTCGGAGACCCTTCCAGTCCTTAGCTGTTTCCTTGGCAATGTCTTCTCCGATCTTCTTTGGAGAAAGACCTAGTGGACCGATTTTTGGAGCGAGTGAACTCGCTGCACCAACCTCACCTCCGGTGACTCTTACGTACACGTCCACCACCTGACTGGGATCGAACTTGGGAGGCATCGTTGAGAAGGGCAAGTTAGGGTTCCGAAGGGTTAGGGTTTAGTGAGAGAAACGGAATGAGAGCAGGAGATTTGCGAGAGAGGGAGATGACAGAGAGTTTGTAAAGTTATATAGCTAGGGTTTCTGTGCAAGTTATAGACATATTTGTTAGTTAGACGATAATAACCCTACCACTCTACAGAATGCAGAACGGAATGCACTGGGGATTTGAGGGTTCCTTTGGTCATTCGGAGGTGCTTCAGTTCGGCATATACGAAGAAGATTAGTGGCAGGCCCAAAATGAGCCCAAAACCCTAAATTGGGCATTTTCAATCATAATTCAGTGGCCCCGTTCAGTTTCTTATCCATCGATCTGCAATGGGCTTGGCTCACCACACAGCGAGAAAAACCAAGGGTCATTTTAAAGGCACCCCCGTGGTAGGGGACGTCTACAACGGAGGCTGCCAATAAGATTTTAGAGGGCGCCTATAAAACGACTCAAAGCAAAAATGTAGCTCAGTAGTTGTTGCTGCCTCGCCGTATCCACCTCTCTTCGACATCGCCCCACACAAAAAGAAAAGAGTGTGGAAGCCCAGCCCAACTTGTTGGTCAGCTAAGGGAAAGCGAAGAGTTGAGCCTAAATTGGCGAACCAAAGCTACTTTGGGAACCATACTTCCTATGGCGAATATGTGTCCAATGAGAATGCGTTGCTTAGATGAACGTGAGCTATTGTATCCAATCCCCCACTGGCCATAGGGGATTCAAGTTGTAAGGCCATGATCTGCAAGTGAACGAAGAACTCATTCTTCCATTTGGGGACAAGTGCATAAACGACAACTCCAAAGTCATGTTTAGATGATTGGAATGAAATTGCATTCTGAATAATAAAATCATATTTCAGTATTTTGGTCAGCTTTTTAAAGGCGAAATCGCCTTTCATGAAAATTGGTTTCTCAAGAAAATGGAGAATAAAAAACTCAAGGGGGGGGATGAGTTTACAATTCCCCTCAAGGTAGGGAACTTCATGTCGCAGCTGCTCCACTCGCGGGCGGTCTCATGAACTGAACTTTGTCGCATTCCAGATAGAGATTTGAATGGGCTACTGTGGTAAACGTTAATGGCCCTGATCACTTCGACAGAGTATTGTCTGTTTAGATAAGGCTTTTTACACTCCTTTTATGCAGGCCATTTTGGTTTACTACCTCAATGGCTATTTCGGCCCACTCCTTTTGGTGACCTACGTCCCTGAAAAAGAGCCCGAGTCTGACTGAGAGTTTATCTTTTATCACTGCCGGGTATGACTCTGCTTCCGCACACTCCTTGATGGTCTTACCGTCTTATGTAACCATGCAAAGCCCTAGCTCTGAAAATAATATCCGGTATGGTAACAAGTAACAACCATCATACCCCTATGGTATTTCACAATTGACATTTAGACCCTCGAAGAAAAGTTTAGGAAAATAACAATATGAGAAATGTTATTGAGACCAGCCTTTAAATCTCTATATTTATACAGATTGAGGTGGCACTCTCAATCCACCACTTATTATGTAAAACAGTTAGTTGTGGGGACCACACAAATTAAAATAAATGGTAGATTGAGATTGGCACCTCAATCTGTATAAATATACAGATTTAAAGGTTGATCACAAAAGCATTTTCGTAACAATATTTACCAATTCGATTTTTCTAAGTTAGAATTACTTAGAGAATCCACAATGCAGTCAAAATTTTAATCAATATTGTCTAAAGATAAATCCGTACTGAGTTGTTTAAAAATGTATATTTGAACTAGGAGGAGAGAGAAAATTGTCTAAATTAGACATGTAAAAATATTTGCAAAAGTAGCAAAGCAGTCTTTGAGAGTTTGCTTGGCCAATAGGCGAACTCTCAGATACTGCCCCACACTAGGTTTACTCAGAGTCTGCCCATTCACCGAGGCTAACCCTAAGAGTCTGCCTGATTAGTTGAATTTTAAAAAAAAATTTGAATATCGCCCAATTATTCCTGATTTTATTTTATTTTTGTTTGTAGATTTTTAACATTTATACCACTAAAATAGACAACCAAAACTTTGGATGCTTTGAAATGTTTTCCTTTCTTTTTCAAGTAACATTTCAAATTTGCTGTTTCTATCAAAATACAGAACTTTAGTAGTGGTTAGCACTCTGGCATTTGAATCCAGCGACCTGGGTCCGACTCGGACGTAATTTTTTTGTTTTCGCCGTTCTAAAAAAAAAAAGAATAAGACATTTTTGCATCAGAAAAATTGTACCATAAACATAAACAGACAAAGTCTGTGGTCGGTAACACTTCTGCAAGCTGAGAGTTGGACTTTACGTGCACGCATTCAGTTCACTGTCAATTGTCAACCCCAGTTACTGCCCTCGTTCTCTGAATATGCAGTTATCTTTTCTTTTCATTTTTTCCTTTTGATCAGAAAATATGTAGTTATCTACTTGTTCAGTTCATCGTATTTGAAAATCATGGGCATCAATTAAAATCTGAAGTTTCGTATTGGATTTCTTTCTATCTTCCTCTTTCTCTCTCTTAAATTATCTAGGGTTTGCGATTGCCCATAATTTTTTTTTTTTTTTTTTGATATCTAAGTTAGGTGTCTGAACTACACCATATTGCACCCAACTATTTTTTGGGGTGTAAGTAGACCCATTCTCATCTATACAATCTTTTTGAAAACCAAGGGCTCGACCACTTAGTTATTCTATGATGATGGTTGATTGCCCATAAACATTAGTTATTAATAGTTAAGAAAACACATATATTGACATGCTTAAATATATATTATTTGTGGAGCCCACATAAAGTTGATCTAATGGGTATTTTCGATGAAGATGTTCTATTTGTTATGTACATCATCTCACTGAAAATCGACCATAAATATTGTTAGTTTTAAACCAACATTTTATAAATTTATAAATTTTAGAATGAAGTTGAACTGATTTTCATTGAGACTGTTCTCCTCATCGTATAGATCATTTTCGTCGAAAATTAACCATTAACCCAACTTTATTTAGACTCAACATACAATGTCTATTTAATCATGTCCTCGAATAGGTTCTCATTAATTAATACCAATAAAGAGAGAGCGGACACATCAAAGTTATATAGAGACCCTCCAACCTTATTTTTAAGTTTCTTCATATTTGATGAACATCAAGAACATCCTGTGTGAAGAAGATAAGATAAGATTGACAGGATAAGCTTCAATGGGGGTTCTTTCCAAATCAGTACCTTTAATCTATACTACAATAGTTTATAAGAAAGATAGATTGTCAATAAGTTTGAAAAGTACACTGTAACACATTATAGAGGTCCCATCACAATCAGTGAAGGTTTAATTGAATAATAAAAAATAGTACTAGTTCTTCTAACAACTCTCACTTAATGAACCATATTTAGTAATTAATACAATGAGCTTAAGAAGCTTAATCATTTGAATCAACTATATTAATCCTATTGTATATTTGTTTGGTGACCCATTATTAGAAAACCCATAACCCTACTTATCTAATGCCAAATTGAAAAAGACAACACGTAACTATTAAGGACAATGAGTCCATCATATAAATATAATATTAGAAAAAGTAATTGTTAAAGATAGATAAATTATAAATATAATATTAACAATTCTATTTCAACTTTTACGTAAAATAGATGTTCAACAATAACTTAGAGCCGTACCATTGTTAATTTCATACCTAATTAGTAGATAATTATATATTATTTGATGGGTATAATTTATAATCCTTTGCTTATGTAAGCTCTTGACTGTTTACCAATAGGTTTCCTTATAAAGGACTCAAACAAATGTTATAAGATGCCTTTAGTAATTACTCTCTATAGCTCCTTATGGATAGAGATAGCATATTACATTTAAAGCTTACATTACATTCGGATAATTAAAAAATGCATTAAAACAAACAACATTATTGAAAGATATTATTTGTTTAATTAGGGTTTGGGAATCCTAACAAGGCAATAAATCATTTTGTTGCAAAAATGAGTCGATCAAAAAATTCTCGTGAGAGATTTACGAGATGAGTACTTTAATCGTAATCCAATTAAAGCATTACTTAATTAAACTATATTATCCATGTTATCACTTTGGTACTTCGAATATAACGAGTTTAAATTAATATGAAAAATGTTAATAAAAAAACGACTATAGGAAATAAGAAAAATTAACTTTTAAATTGTGCTATTTATTAAAGAAAACATATATTTATTTTCTAGCATCTTATCTTTGTTAAATAATCATGTTTAATCTTTAGAGATCAGCCATGAAAACTAATATAATTTCAAAAGATGTTCTTCTTGCACATTTCAGAGTATGCTTCATAAGAAGCCATATCAAAATTCTAAATTTTGAGAACCTTAAAAAACTTCACTTATTAAGGGGGGACTAATTTTATGATTTTATTTCGATTATCCGAGAAAATGTTTAGATAACGAAAATGAAATATATTTTTAGAAAATTAAATTGTCTTATAAAAAATGAGGGAGGTTATTGCACCCCCTCTTAAAACGCCCCCTTATAACGCCCCCTCCTGTGGGGTCCATATGCGATGCATCTAAGGGCTGATTTTTTTACATGATTTTCTTCTTACTATGTATATCATTATATTAAAAAATCAGCTCGTTCTAAAACTTTTAACCCCATCAAATTACTTCTTAAAAATTAGTAACTATTTGACCCCTCAAATAGTTACCAAATAGTTACTAATTTTTAAAGGTTAATTTAAAGGGGTTAGAAGTTTTAGAATAAAGTGATTTTTTAATATGATGATATACATTGTGAGAAGAACATCCTGTAAAAAAATCAGCCCTTAGATGCATCGCATGTGGGCCCCACAGGAGGGGGCGTTATAAGGGGGCGTTCTAAGAGGGGTGCAATAACCTCCCTCATAAAAAATAATACGATTCCATTTTCCTCCTCTAAATATGATTTGATTGTTGTGGGTCCATCCCAACGTAGTCGTGGGGACTTCTTAGCGTGCGAGATATTGTTTTGATAACGCTGAGGGTCCAACACTGGAGATAATAAAGTAACGTAGTTCGAGTTCTCACGTTACAGCTCGAGAATTGAAGAAGACGAAAATTTTTGGTGTCGCCTTTGGGAGGACAGAAGCAGGCCAATGCGAGCTGGCAAGAGTGCGCTAGATCCGAGTAAGGGGGGGGTCCTATTTCACGTGCCATCATGCTCCCTTTCTTTCGTAAAACATTATGTTGACACGTGGAGGTAAGACATGTATGTGGACAGATGGCTCCATCTCGATCGCCTACATAGGACCACTTCCTCTTTTCTAGAACCAGGTGAAAAACCCATGCCCCGAGTCGCGACAATTCCACATCCAGACGAAAATTTTGTATTTTCATGAGTTTACCAAATTGCCCTTCTCAAGTTCTCTACCAATAATTATACATTTCTTTTATTTTCTTTTATTTTCTTCCAAAGCTTAATGTTTATTGCATGGATTTACGACTACATATGAGGCGTGTTCATTGTTTTCAGTTGCACACGTGGACAACTTATTCTTGGATGCTTGTGCATATGTCCATTTTTTTTTCCTTTTGCCTTTTTCAATCGTTGATGGGTGCAAAAGAATCAATTGGTACTTGGTTACTAAACAAATGATCATGATTGGATCTGTGCAGGATTGGTGGGAGCGAGATTCGCTTAAACTGTTCCATTCGGCCACATCCTATCTCAACTCGTTATGATAGCAATTAGACTCAAATAATCTTTATCTAGATCAATGCAATCAGAAGGATTGTCGAATCAACTCAGCTGATCCGTGACCGTACCATCCTACAAATAAAATTAAAAAAAAATTGTAATCAGTAAATGCTGAAGATATAAATACCTATAAGCTTTATAATTCAAAACTCCAATATCTAGGCTTTAAACAAGTCAATCAATGTTAACCTGCCGTGCCTTTTAAATTTCAAGATTTGTGTTTTGAAAATTCAACGGCCCATTACATTGCTCGACTATATTAAGAACCTTACCGGTCCAAATGGAAATTATGTCAATCGTTCCATTTCCAAAGTTGTCAATGTAGCCCATTTCATTTAAAATATTAAGAACCTTCAATGTAGCCCATTTCATTTATTTCACCAAATATATATTTTTTTAATTGAACTTTTGAATTCTCCTCGTGGGATTTTAAAATATGATCTACAATTTGGACAACCATGTTTTAAATCTTTCTAACAAATGATCTTCATATCAATCAAAAAAATTAAATAAGTGAGTGATCTTCCACATTTAACTCAACAAAATAACCAACAACATTTTCAATTTTTATTTTTTTTTAGGTCCACTGGCGTTGATTTCGTCACGATCTCAGACACCTTTTATGTGCTCTTTTGCTTCTACGTACCTCCTAGCATAATTGAGCAATATAATTACCAAAGAATTACTAAATACTCCATTTTATCAACATTTTTCATCTAAAAACTAGACGTATATTTTAAAATAGCCAAAAATCTCAAAAAAAACAGTTTGACAAACAACTATGTCCACAGTTTCTTAATCTAATCTTAATTATTATTTTTTAATCGGACGTAGGAGAATTTGTGTGACAGCAAAGAAGCAATGTATTAATGTACTAAATCCAAAATCGTGAGAAGAAAAGACAAAACGAATTCATAAAGTCGAAATTCGTAAATGTGTAAAATACAAGACTCTATGTGTCATTTGTACAATAACCGAGGGCGTATTCGTAACTACATACGTACAGTTGAAGTTACAGAGAAAAAAGAGGAGAGAGAAAGAGTGAACCTTATCCATTTCCGTCTTTATAAAAAGCAGCGCAAAACAGACGAAGAACAAAACCAGGGAGCAATCAGAGAGAGTTTTAGAGAGAGAATTTTAGAGAGAGAAAGAGCCACTTTTTGATCTCAAACTTCCTCCTATAATGGCGGCAGCAAGGAAGAACTATTTAGGTTTAGCGAAAACTAGTCATCGTTTTCTGAGCGTAGAGAGAGAAAGTCATCAAATGAATTCAGACACTATGTTCGAATTTGACGAAGCCGATATATGGAAATCAAATCAAGTGGCTTCACCTGATCAATACAAGAAACCGATTCGTAGTTCAAAAGTTTTGAAGAAATCTTCGAAGATTGTTCCAAACAATGACCGATCTGGTGGGACAGCCGCATCTTTGCCGGTTAACATACCGGATTGGTCGAAGATTCTTAGACAAGATCAGAGAGATAATCAAAGAAGAGATTATAACGACGATGAATCCGATGATGATGGTGACGATAACAGAATTCCTCCTCATGAATTCTTGGCGAGACAATTTGCGAGAACAAGAATCGCTTCATTCTCTGTTCATGAAGGAGTTGGAAGGACTCTTAAAGGTAGGGATTTGAGTAGGGTTAGAGACGCCATTTGGGAGAAAACTGGATTTGAAGATTAACAAATTAATCAGATTCATGATCAGAAAGATTAATTTTATCCAACAGTTCTTCTCTTTCAATAGAATTTGTTATATTTTTCTTGTTCTTTTTTTAAGGGTTTTTTGGTGACGGGGGTAAGGTTGGGAATCTGATCAAGCTGATTGTTCATGGATCTAATTCTAACGTACAAATTGTATCAGGAAATGTTTTGGTTTTGGGGGAAAAATTGGAATTTTTGAGGTGGCTAATTTGTTATTTTGTTTTTGTGGTTTATGTATGTTGTGGACAATATGGTAATTTAAAGGAAAATTTGGCTTATTCGCTTTTTTTTATTTTTGAAAACTGGCTTATTAGCTTTTTCTATCTCCGAGTCCCTTTCAATTTATGAAGGTGGGGTTGGAGTTATGGTAGGGAATGGTTGGGTGAGAAAGCTGCAATTCAAGTCATCAGGCAGGACTTGGAATTTGAAAACGACCATTGAAGCAAGTAATTCTACCCAAGTACCAATTCAGACATTTAAACCCTTATGGCCTACTGGTACTATTTAGTGGACGGACATATTTGAAAGAAGCACACGCCTTGTAGAAAGGTAACATCACACTTACTCTTGCTCTTTGTTTACACTGTGTGGGCACACATGTACATGTTCAAAACACTGGTATTGATCTACATGACCATACAATTGTCGTCGCAAAAAAATCGATCATTAGATCACGTTACATAGAAAAGTGTAAGATAAAGTGGGCAGTGAACATACAAAATATGGGGTGGAAATATCTAACCCTTTTGTCTGTTTGTGCATTATGTAAATGGACTGGAATGGACTGCTCAAACGGTTTCATGCTAGTGAGTAAAAGAGAACTCCGACGTCAACAAAAATGGTTCCAAGCAAAGAAATTCAGGGTAGGAAGCATCAACCCCACAAATAACAATAGAAGCAATGAAGTATCAACCATCAATAATAGGCTTAGCTAGATTATGCATAGTCTCCCATACACGAGGAGCATAATCATGTGGTTAGTCCACTAAATAAATACTCAAACCATGAATCCCCAAGAATGAGGAGCAATACTAAAGTTAGGGGTGTCAACGGGACGGTTTTGGACCGGAACCTAAAGGTTCCAGATCCGATCTCGTTAATACGAAGCAGTTCTGGATCCTTCCGGTTCCGGAACCTTAATTGGTGGTTCCGGATCCGGTACCGCTGGTACCCGATACCCGTTTTTAATTATTATTATTTTTTATTTTTCACATAAAATATTTTGTATTTTCGTATTTTATTCAATTATAAATTTATTTTATTATGAAATTTGTTATATAATAGTCATTGGTTTCTTTTTTTAATTAAAAAAAGTTAAAAAATTAAAAAAATATTATATAATAGTAAATTAAATTATAAAATTATAAAATTTATACGGAACCGGATACCCATGGGTACCCGTTAGATGGATCCGAAATTAAACGGATCCAAAACGAGTAGATCCGAAATGGATCCGAAATTTATCGGATCCACAAAATGAGGTCCCGGTACCGGTTCGGTTCCGGGTATTTTGGTACCCATTGACACCCCTAACTAAAGTATGGTTAGGGTCATGCTTGGTATGCAGGTAAAATTTGCAGAATGCAAATTACCACAGCTGTGATAGTTTGCATGGACAAATATTCCCTATTGCTTGGTAGAATCTTAAAAAACAACAAGAAATATTTACTCCATCTTAAATCGTTAGAACATCCTGAATTCACAGCTCCTTTCAACGTTAATTTGAGGGGCCACTGCAAATGGGTGGAAATATTCACTAGCTCACTTTTTTACCAAGTAACTGTGAATATCAATTTGAACGGAAATAACTGCATGCGAATTTTCACTGCATACTAAGCAGGGCTTAGATATCGTTCATTTGCTTTATATATAGTAATAGATAAATGGCTGCATCATATATGAGTAGTTGGAAACATGTGCATTTTCATAAAAAATTTACTCCAGTAATTGATGTAGGTAGGGGGAAGTTTTTTTCGGTGGTTTTTCTCACCTAGATGATTTAAGAATTAATTTTTTGTGAAGATAATTGTTTCATTTTGTAGATCACTTTCAGCAAAAAAAAAAATTCTTACACCTTCATTTACATGACTGAACAAAAGTATGAGGAAGCATTCGTGGTATTCAGTATTCATTGTACTGTGCATTTCGAGACCAAATCGAACAACATTTGGGCCAATAGAAGTGTATCATCCCGTGCTTGTCGCTCACGCAACAAAATTTATATACTATATTTCATGTTCTTAACTTAATTTCATATTAATTAATCTCTGACTGTTATGACCTGTAATGAACACGAGGAAAGGGAAATTTTATTCCTGTTTGTACCAAGGCATAAAAGTTAACATGTTAATTGGATGTCTATAATCTAAGCAATACATTGTATTACCTCCTAATTGAATAACCCTAATCTTATAATTAACATGTTAATTGATTGGTTAGTTTTGTTTAACCAACAACTGTTCCCCTATTTCTCAACCAAACCAAAAGAACAAGACAAACCTTGGGAATTACAATATTGTCATGGCCTTTAGTACTACGGTAGTGCTAGGGCTACCGAAATCCCTACCGAATTTGCTACAGCAGGCACATTTCACGGTGAGATTCATAACACTTTAGGATGGGATGCGAAATACGAGGAGATGCAAATCACTTTGACCGTTGGATGCTTGAGTGGTAGCAAATTCTGTAGGAATTTGCTGTAACTCAAGCATTACCGTTAGTACTAACATAGTATAATATGTATGAGTCATGCATCTAATTAGATTTCTCATACAAGCTAGGTAACAATAGCACATGTTATCTGATACGAACTAGATAGCTAGAGTACATGTAGAAGAAACTAGGATTCATGTTTTTGTGTCGAGCCGGCTTGTTCAGCTAGTAGTGTCTGTTGTTGTTTACAATTTAAACTCGAATTCAATTCTCGTTATGATTGAATTATTGATCTTATAAAAAACAAATACTTCTTTAAAAAAAAAGTTTGTGTCATTATTGAGATTCCTAAATTTGTTATAATCAATTTTAAACCCATAATACAAGGAAGAGTAATACTAGGTAGACTCCCGAACTGAACTCATTAGTGACTCTCTTAATTAATGACTCCCTTATACATGAGCTTATATAGAGATGATCGAATGACTGATTTTTTGTAAGAATGTTTTTCTGACCATAGAAATCATCATCCTCTAAACTCCAATCTATGTGAGCCCTACATGCGAGGGAATGACGAAGGAAGTACTCGAAGAAGAATGCGTTTGGAGAGAAATAACTTTCTTTTCCTACCATAAAATTTAATTAATGTGTTAAAAATTTGGCATAATACGACATTCTGATAAAAGAATAAAATAAAATAAAAATAAATAATAATGCTGATGGGCCAGAATAGCGACATGTTGTGGTCATGACCAATTGTGTGGGTACGATTACGAGTTCTTTCTTGGTTAACGTTCAAAAGTCCAAAGTTGAAGTTGGGTGCTACATGTCGACACATTGATTTTGCTTGCTTTTTTGTGTTTTCCATAGTGCATGAAGTGAAAAAAGGTGGGAATGAAATCAACCCAAAATACTTTTTCGGTCGATTGAGTGGGTGGTCTCATTGGCATTGGCTTCCCTGATGCCGGATGTGCCTTTTACTAACCAACTAACTATATACTCTCTGCTTATTAGATTTTCCAAAAGCATAATAAGTTTAAAAAGACCAAAAAAGCAGCATATACCATAAAAAAAATCTAATATTTAAACATATTTAAATTCCGCACTGAAGATTTTAAAAAAAGAAATGTGTTTGAGAAAGCTTTTGGCAATGTATATGAACGTTGTACGTGTTTACATAGTGGCGGATTCAATAATTTTTATTTGGGGTGGACAAATTAATGTTGACTAAGTCAGAGTTGACTGCGAGTCGTTGAGGGAGAGATCCAATCCATCACTTTCGTCTATTTTTCTTCCATGCAATCATTTCATCCGATGCAAGTTGGAATCACCAACTACACAGAAGATCTTTAGCTAGCCTTTGTATGTTAATGGGACCTCTTGCACGCGCAATATGTGTGGAAATTGGCAAACCGAGTAGTTCAAAAAATTAACTTATCTTTAGTAACTACCTTATTAGTAAATACCAATAATAACCATGATTGTAAGTTATTCTAATGTTTTTTTCTTTTTCTTTAATAAGAGTAAGATGAGAAATCACAATTTACAGTCTCATAACTATATATAGAATCACTTCCCTCTTAATAATAGAATAGATTTGTCCCTCTAAAAATGATTTTTTTTTTAATTTTATAGATGACCCATTTGGAGATCAATCAATTATCATCTACTTGTGGTGTGCTGCAACAGTTTTCTTCACTGATCTTACTGTAAATACATAATAAATAAATGTATACATGTTATATTGAAATGGAGAGTGTAGAAATATTGTTTATAATGCATTGTATGTAATCAAAGGGTAAATTCGTAAAATGTAAACTCGAGGGCCTATATAAACCCCTCATCTATAATTTAGTGGACACACGAGTAATACACTTATTTTCAGTGATTGTTTACTTTCTATCTCAACTGTAGATTTTCAACATTTACACTTACTTTAGTTCTTTTTGTTATTGTTCATCCTTTCATTGGTTGCTTTCAAAGCTTGAATATCCAATTGGCAAGTTTCAGGTTACTGTTTTTTTTAAGTATAGAACTTAACACTCTTTGAGTTGCTTCACGCTTTCTACCTTCTTCATCTGCATTGTTTTGTGAAGAGATTGAGGACAATCTTTTAAGTTTTATGGCTCCATGTTTCAAACCGAGACTCGGC
>MVGT01002031.1:307793-382247 GCA_002174775.1 Macleaya cordata | reverse complement strand
CTCCACCGCCGGCAACTCCATTGCCGACTACCTTTTTCTTTTTTGATTTTTTCCACCGCCTCCACCCTCAACCACCTCTCTAGAACTCGACTTTCTTTAGATCTCACCCCTCTCTATCTAGCTAGATCTCGTCCTCCCCATAGATTAAAAGAAAAAAATTCAGTTAAAAATTATTTCAGATCTAAAAAAATTTCGAAGAATATGACGAATTCTACCAGTGGTGATTGAGTTTTTCAGGAAAACTCAACCACCATTGGGCCGAAATAGATCTGCTACTCTTGTTAATTCACGAAAAATTTCGAAGATGACTAATTCGACCACCAATGGTCGAATTATATTAAAATTTTCGACCACCAATAAGCAGTTCAAATTTTTTAAAAAAATTTGGGCAGTTCAACCACTGGTGGTTGATTTTTTTAAAACTCAACCACCACTGGTCGAGTTCGTCATCTTCTTTGAAAAAAAAACTTTAGATCTGAACATTTTTTTGTTTGTGTAATGACGAGGGAAAAGAAGGGGAAAGAATGAAAAAAGGAGAACGAAGGAAAGAAAGGGAGGGAAGGAAAGAAGGCAAGTACTATGAACAACTCCAGACGTTAGTCCTTTTATATATAATAAAGTAGTCTCTCAGGCCAACAGCTCCCCCTTTGCCACGGTTTGGGTTATTGTAGCTGTACCCATGAATGAGCCTTGTCAAGAACCCAAACAGAAACAAATCAAAATCGAACCATCAAAGTTTCCCTACATCTTATACATATAATTAATCGACAAAACAAAGATTTATATGCAAAGCTAATATATATTATATATAAAAGGACTAACGTCTGGAGGACAACTTTAGAATTACTCGATTCAATGAAGATCAGAGCGTTTGTCTGAGAGACTACTTACATTCTAACAATCAACATCTAAGAGTAATACATTATGAGTACCTATTTTTTGTCCGACAACAATCTATACAAAATCTACAGTAACCGGCTCATCGGGACACAGTTGGAGGCTGAAAGACTGCTACATAATTCTTTTTCTTCTGTTCTTTTTGAACGTCCTACTATGTTGTTAAAAGTATACAAGCGGCTCGTCGGAAACTAATCAAACTTTAAACTTTACGTGATTTACGAAGAAGACTAATCAAAGCTCTCTTTTACAATTACGCTTTGAAGGCAGCATCCATAGCTCGTATCATTGAAGCAATATCCAACTTGAAGTTTCTGAAGCTTTTCCCAGGGCCAGAGTCAGGCTGAAGAGTGTGAGCTTGAGTTTGAGTTTGAGTTTGAGCTTGAGCTTGAGCATGAGTTTCACATAAAGGTTTAGTAGACTGGGTCTCTGTTGTCGTTGTGGCGCTCCCGGTAGAGTTGTTCTTTGCCTTCCAGACGCATGTTCCTTCACAAACTAACGCAAACTTTGTCAATAAAAACTGTTGGAAATCGTTATAAATTAACTATTCTAGTTTCCAAAGAACATCTCGTATATAATTTGTTCTTCAAGAATTGTGTCAAATGGAAATACTGATTCCAAAGTCTAGTCCAAAGCCTCAACTAATGGTAGAAACATACACAAATAGGGGGACAATAGGTTGACAGAGAAAAAAAAACAAAAACAACAACAACAACAATAAATATTAAGGGGGTGAAGGAGAAACCTTTGGAAAATGCATCTGATTTCTTAGTTGTGTGAGGTCTATGTTTAGATATCCAAGCTTTTAATGACCTGCATGAAGATATGGAAAATGTTAAGGGTTAGTCAAATTAAAAAGTCTAAAGGTGATCTCATCAAACCTAAATAGCAGAATACTCACTTTAAGAAAGGCCCAACCATGTAAAGCTTCAGGTTATTGACCCCACGAGATACTACATCACGGTTTGTTGGCTGAAGTTCGTCAATTGGGAGCCAAGAAATTTCCTACAGGTATCAAACAAAAATATAAAACATGTGTGGCTCTCATATAAGAATTTTGAAGCAGCTAGTGGGCTTTCCCAAGTTTGCCTACCATTTTGTGGAAAACGCGAGTATGCCACAAAAAAGTAGAAATCGAGTAATTTATTAGGTATTCGCCTGGTCAATTTTCTTATTCAAATATCAGGAATGAGAGAATAACATGACCAAAATTCATTTAGTTACTTTTTCTTTGTTAGCAGAGAATCACCATTCAGCGTTTTTAAGTTTGAACCGAACTATATGGGGATATAGCATTGTAAATCTTTCTAATGTAGTTCAGCCATTTCATCCCAAGTTCGTTAGTCCTGTATAAGATTCATAGATTTATCCTTCCTACAAGAATGATAATCAAAGAGGAAAGGGACCACATACACTAATCTCCTTTTTGGTCTGTGGTGCAAAGACAGTATCCTCCTTCACACCAGCGACTATGTAGAGCCGCACCCTCTGTTCTCCAACCGTGACTTCAATAAAATCATCCATATTCAGAAGTTCTGTAATATCGAAACCTGTTTCCTCTAAGACCTGTATTCATTCAAGACAACAGAAGTCTGAAAATGGAAGGCGAAGTATGCAAATCTATCACCATCAAATAAATAAATAATGAAAAAGCGCATTAAACCACAACAATAGTATTATAGTAGTGAAACATTATGATGCAAAATCTTGATTTTGATAATTATGGGATGGTTGTATGCGACACCAAGGGATCAAAACAAAAAGTATTGTACAATCAATTTCTTGAGTTTAGAACTTCCTATCAAGTATCATAGAAATTCTTCGGGTAATATTTTTCAATTTCAAAAAGATAAAAACCATCAGATACTAAAAGACAATTTGAAAATATGGTTACTGGAGGATTATTACTTCTCGGGCAGCACATATGTGGTCTTCCTCATCTTTGTTCCTTTTGCCACGAGGAAAACTCCAGCTTGCTCCAGACTTCCATCCCTTCACCAGTAAACACTGTAAAAACGCTACATTAGAATGACACTACTAATAGAAGGGAAACATTATGGTGAAAGCTATATTACTTATCATGATAACTTGCAATTCATAACACAACCTAAATCCAAATATAGAACTTTAAAGAATGTAGCTTTAAGAGAAAATTATCATTATCGTTAACTGCATGGAAGGTTATAACTTACTTCAAGGGTTTCTAATCAATGAGTGTCATTTCCAGGTGACGATAGATTGGTAGATATCTACTTATCAGAAAAAAGATAGGTAGAAATCTATCTTGAGGCCTTTACGTGATATTCACTTGGTTAATTGAAACCCTACATCATGAGGTTTGTTATAGAACCTCAAGTAAAATAAATTGATGATGGACTCGATTTAACCTTCTTAACCTCCCATAATCATAGAAAGGATGAATCTATTCTCAATAAGAAGGAACGCAAGAATTACTTTTTCGATAGTGCTGAACATACCCGTTCATAAGATTCATCCAAAATGATTGCTCCACTTACTGGAACTCTAACCTTGTAGGAGGTGAAGTCCTTGTAAATATCATCTATATGCGCAATATAAGGTCTCAGAGCAGCACAGCTATTAAACACTATAAGAAGTCAAGGTACACAAAACTCTTATAACCCAGAAACTAGTGAAAGATAAAAAAAATGACTAAACGTTATAATGTATAGGATACTCAAAGAAGTAAATTCCCTCAGAGAGATTGATTTCAGTGATGGATCTTGTTCCACCGAATTGTCCTCATAGAACCAATGTGCTTGCTCCACAAGAAATAAAATCCTCTCAAATGACTGTAGATCTTCTTTTGGAACATTCAGAACAAATCGACTGCAAGAAAAACAAAATATTTCTTAGATAGATGTAAACACCATCTTTTTTCATCAAAACCTTACCCTTACGCCCCTACCGTCTAGACTTGTTTAACAGATGTTACTACAGTCAACTCGGATAAAATATTCCGCATATTTAAACAAATAGGCACTCCATACCATACATGATACATTATCTCAAACTATACATTTTCTGGAAATTAAAATGAAAACAACGTGTACAGCTGAATAGTCAATACTAACAAACAATCAAAATCCACTAATACCCATGAATACTTTCATTTCGTGTCCAGTACGAATATGACTTTTGCTTACACTGAGCATCGAAGAAAATCCACAATTTCGATGAATCACGCGTGTAATGTATTTGTGCATTGTTTTGTTTCAAGATCAAGAAAATTTGTATATCTTTGTTTGACAGGAAGCATCAATTTTTCCTGATCAACAGTTTTCCCACTTCTATTGAAGTTTTAGTAGTTCCAATTCATTATTTTCTTGCTTTTGGGAACAAGCTATAACAATTGATTGTTTGAAGTTTTCATGTTATTTATTGCTAATTTATTCAGAGTTTGAAAAATATATTAGAACGAATTTGATGCAGGTCGGTAATTAACTAAAAATTGGAATTCCATCAGAACTCAAAGCGGTGCAAGGGCAAACATAATCAAGAAAATGATTATTCAACAGAGAGATGACAAAGAAGTGAAGAACTTGGTAAAATTCGAAATCAAAATCAAGTAAGAAGAGACTAAGATTATGGAAGGACCTGCAAAGATCGTCAAGAAGTTCTTGAGGGGGGAGACCGTTCTTGGGAGCGCTAGAAGAACGAAGGATGCCTGCCATGGCTTTCTCAAGTGAGTGTAAAGTCCTAATTCTTGTGTACTTTGAAACCCTAATTTCAGTTCTATTTCATAAAAAGATACAGAGTAGCTGAGAGTTAGTAAGTTTTTTTATTTTTATTTTTTTTTCTGTCTCCAGCTTGGAGAGANCCTATCCGATTTAGGAACCCTTTTTTAACAGCGATGATGTTAGACTTATCGAAAAGCTTATATAATTTCTTACATAAGGCACAATCTACGATAGATGTGGGAAGAACGCGAATCACGAAGATAAGTGAAAAACGTTTCACCGTAGGATTAGTTTTGAGTAGAAAATTATATAGGATTTTACTGTAAGTTTAGCATTATCTATTTTATACTATGCGGAGTTGGGTTTCAAAGAAGGGATTGGGACCATTGGGTTAGTATTTGGTAACCAACTCCCCCGAGTATAATGATGCAAAGTAGTTGTTGAGTTTAAAACCCAGCCGCATGGGTCTCACAGTCATTAGGGCAAGTCCTATAAAAAAACTCAAATTGAAGGGATTTCAACTCAAGCTAAAGGGATAGGGGTGGGCAAGTGCAGTGGGCATCCCTCGTTTTTTTAGGCAGCAATACAAGCTACCTATATTTTATTTTTCTCCTTTTTTATTTCTTGGGGGAGGGGGACAGGATTGATGCATTTGAGGTGTTCATAGCCAAATTTTACAAATTTGATATATTTGAGGTTCCCATAATCTTTGCCTTAAGAGGGTTTGGTGTTAGCACCCTGAATCGCCACCTACTCGGTAATTTATTTCTAATTCTATTATTTTCCTATTTTATTTCTCTTTTTAAATATTAGTTTGCTTTCCTCTCAAAAAAAAAATAGCTTGCTTTAAATATTATAGTGTGTGTTTAGATATTATTTCTGTCTTACGAGTTAAGGGCTGCTTTTTATAAGATCAGTAACTTAATGCTAACAAGAATAGAACTTGAGTTTATGGTGTTAACAATTACACTACCACATGTACTAACTTACCTATGCATTCAATTATTATTTGATTTTAAGATGGTTCTTTGATGTATTGAGAGAGTGTCTCTTTGAGTTTTTCAATACCCTAGTTTTATCAATAATATTTAGTGAGTAGTTCTTTTGGTTAATAATAAATTTGAAAATGTTGAAAGATTGTTTTGAATTGTTTTAGTAATTTTTGTCGTCAATAATTGGTTTTTGGTTTTTTCAAGTTAGTAGTTTCTCTTTATCTGCGTCGTACCTTCTTTGTACGTAAATAGTTGTATTCTTCGCTGATTATTAGCCTGATCGGATCCGAGAAGCACTAAACCCAAACAATAGATAGGTTGGCATTTTCAATTTGAACTACTGTTGGCTTTGGTGTCTGAGTTGGGCCTAGACATTGGTACCTTGACCCCAAAATGGGCTTGAAACATTATAAAATGCACAAAAAGAATTTATAGTTGAGAGTTGAGACTTGAAAGTAAGTATTTGAACCCAAGTCCCTTACAAATGCTCATAATATGTAATAACCCTCATCAAAAAAAATTTACATAATAATTATAATAATAAATTTTTTTTTTTTCAAGATTTTACAACATAAATTTTTGTGAGGCTGGAATGGAGATAAGATTTGAGGTGAAAATATTGTCTCCGACTCTCCATCATTTAGTTCATCGTATTTGAAATTTGATATTTTTAAGTATTCTTTGATTTTCGC
Source organism: Macleaya cordata (assembly GCA_002174775.1). Taxonomy (NCBI): domain Eukaryota; kingdom Viridiplantae; phylum Streptophyta; class Magnoliopsida; order Ranunculales; family Papaveraceae; genus Macleaya; species Macleaya cordata. The sequence continues at coordinate 375,968 of MVGT01002031.1, read as the reverse complement.
CACTCCTACAAGCCTTAAAATAAATTTTCTATTTATGATGGGGCTATTACGCAATTATTAAGGTTTTCTATTTCAACTTTACATCTTCAAAACTAATTTTCATATAAATAAGATAAAATACAACAAAGAAAAGTATGTATTAGTACTTTATACCATACATGAATCTAAATTCAAGAATTATTTTTTAAATAATATCCATTTTATTAATGTACAAAGATAAACTTTTAGATGGTTGTGCTGGTATCAAAATCATTTTTATTTTAAAAGTGCCCATATAAAAAATATATATATAAAATAATTTATAATTGTACTACATCCCAAGTGATCTTATTTTAAGTTTTGCCTTTCTTATCCGACCCCATTTAAAAAGGTAAAATTTGTTGGAGGTAAGAAGCACCATGCGTACCCTTTTGGACCCACATTTATAAAAAAAAATAAAAAAATTAATTTGATCTATTTTTCTATTAAGACTTTCACGTTGTATTTGATGTACTGTTTTTTTTTTTTTTTTAAATAAAAATAAAATTAAAATTAAAAGCTATCGTGATTATTACTATTCATTTGTTTATATAAACGAAGAAACCTGTGGTGTTGGTTATGAATACCTGTTTAATGTATGTTGGTCATTCGAATAGTGACATATTGTGCACCTTGTTTAATGTATGCTGGTTATGCCAATAGTGACATATTGTACTATTTTGGACCCCAGTGGCTCATAATTCCCCGGTCCCGTCATTCATAGTTTTACTTCCAAAAAGTCAGTTTGATAGGTGATTCCTAAAACATAGCCATTGGGATGTAAGCGTGATTTTTGTTCAGTGGGTCCTAACGATCAGATGCTATCCGAACTGACTCAATATTCTGTCTAATTAGACAATTTATTAGAACGTTCCCAACATTATTTTCATATATGGATTGATCGCATGTTGAGGGTTATAACCATGCTTTGAATGTATTCCATAAACAATTTTTTTTATAATGGGTGCTTGACATTCTATGAAACATCAAAACTGTTGGGAGCCCAATCCTTCTGCTTCGAATTGATATTGTCTTCAACTTAACTGTACATCTGAGTTAGAAAGAGATTTTGTGTCAATAATTTTCTCTTAATAAATCTTAAATCAGTTAAGATACAATTTTTGGCTATTTCACTTCATCCATCAGTTGTTAAAACCTAGAAAATTGTGACTAACTCCTTATCTAAACAAAAATGTGCGAAGGATGCTAGTGGGGAAGTTTTATGGTCCATTTTGAACTTCATATATCTCTATAAATATAAATATAACAATGCAAGGGAAAGTTTTATAGGGAATTCTAACATGGCTTTTGATATGGCAACAAGGTAATTACTATTTTTTGCAATCCTAAATCCAATGGATTATTAACTAATGCGTAGGTAAATATTTATAAATAAATTGTGTCTATTGTTGTTGGTAGTCTTTCTTGCACCCGTTAGTGGTGGCATTCTCTGCGTCTATAATAGTAGCGTTTCTTGCTCCCGTTAGTGGTGGTTTTCTCCACACTCAGTCTTGTAACGATGTTGATGGCAATTTATGCGCTTCTCACACGTTGATTACAGAATACTTGTGCTATAATGTAACTTGGGTATTATTCCCCTCCTGCCCAAAAAATAAAATAACTGTTATGTATTGTTGCCACATAAAAAAAATCTATTGGTAACATTACTCCCATCAATATAGGTCGGGGTCTCCTTAGAGCAAGTTCAGTGAGATCGATCTCTTAATCTTTTTTAAAAGAGAGATCGATCTCTTGATAGATCCCATTAGTTTATGAGAATTGAGGGGTCTCTAGTGGGATCCCTCAAACCACCAGATCCTTCCCTCTATCCTTTGCTCAAGGGACCCTTAAGGGATCGCAGGAACAAGACACGGTCGATGGAGACGGATAGATGGAGAGTCCATCAACATAAACTTTAATTCTCACTGGATTTAAATGCTCCCTTCCCCTCTTTCATAAAATGGATTTGAGGGTTACCACTGAACTTGCTCTTAACCGTGTTTGCCAATTAAATACAAAATTACAAACATAATTAATGTCATTATTAGTTGATTAAACTCTAATAATTAAGATCTCCAAAATTTTCTGTCCCTGCATCTTGTTTGAATTTTTAGGTCAATAGTACATATCAAGCAGTTAAGCCAAGATGTACAAACTAACATCATCAATCACGCATATATAGAGACTAGAGAGAGCGAGAGTCGTGCCTTGATGATATATATTCAATCAGTGACCACAAATTGACTAAAATTTGCTTCAGCAACACCCTTAACTACCAAAAGAAAGAGAAGCATCTTTTATCTATAAACAGTTCAAAGCTTTTAATAGTAAGATATGAAAACAGAGCATGAGATGTGCAATGATGTCAAGAGCTTAGTGTGTAGTACTAAGTGTGCTAAACAAGCAAAGGTAGAGAGAGAATTTTCTAGAGAGAGAAAATTAGAGAGAGAAAGAGGCCATGCGTGAAAAAAAACATGCCTCGCTTCACCAGGTCGTGGGTGGCAAGGTGGGGTCTCGTCTCCACTGCAACGACACCCTTCTGCCAAAGCGACGTCCACCTCCACAAAACGAAAAATTTACGCAACAGCCATGCACAGGAACAAAGAAAGAATTAGAAAAAAAAAAACATGAGGGACCTCACAATTAAGGGACCCACTTGATTGGACCCTAAAGAGGGACCCAAAGAGAGAGGGTTAAGGAAGCATACCCATTATTCCTTTCCTGTAAGAAAAGCAAAGAAATTGAAAACCCTAGCTAGCTAGCAAGCTCCACTCACAAATAAGAACATATATGTAAAAGCAAGAAAATTAAAGAAAAGGAAAGCTAGTGAGAGAAAGAAAGAGGGAGACAAAGTGGAAGGATGTTGATCCGATCACTAAAGAAAAAAAAAAAGATATATACTACCCCATTGACTTGGTTAGAACAAATCATAAACCATTGATTGTACCAGTAAAAATTTGTAGAGAGAGAAAGTACAGTGAGAAAGAGAGAGAGAGATAGAGAGAGAGAATGGGGAATGAGCAAGGGATCTATAAAGGATTATTATGTTGGAGGTGCTTACAGGCAATAATTCCGACAAAACTATATATGGCGCATAAAAGCCTTTTCAATGTTGTTTTTGATCAAAGTCAATTACTTTTTCTTTTTTGTTTCAATCTTTTCTTCCTTTTTTTTAGCTATTACTTGGGTTTTTCTGATTGGGTTCTTGGATTGGAGTAGATCCAAAGTCAAGTGAGATGGGGTGTAAAGAAATCTTCATTTCATTATTTTTATTTTTTATTTTTGGTTTTTAATTTTTATATTTTCATAGTTGGGTGACTTGGGTCTGGTCTTGCTAGTGATGAATCTTTTTTTTTACCATTTCTAACAAAGTTTTGAAGATCATATAGAGGGTTTTGTTGACTGTTTGTTACAAAAACATAAAATATTGATATGAAATTGAAATATAGATAGATGCTTTGGAGATCACAAAAAGTATAGTCTGAACTTTAAACCATAAAGGGCAAATCTTAATTTTGATAATATTAATTTTCTTGTTGTTCTGATGAATTCAGAGCACTAAAGTTGAGGCCTATGTCAATTAGTTATTGTGCGGTTTAATTTATAGAATGGGTATGACATAATAATTAGCAATTTCTCAAATTATATAGGGATAAATAAAAAAGCCAAAATTAATTGCAACATAATTATCAATAGAAAGAATATGTGAATTTTTTGTTTTGTGAATAACCTTATTCTAGAATTACAAATAAACCCAAATTATATTCGAACTAGTGATAGCGTATTGTAAAAAGTTGAGGTAAAAAATATTGAAAATCTAGCATTTCACAAGAAGATGCTAGACATTGCGTATTGATATCAAGAGCGATTGTTTTTAATTCAAGAGATACTCGCATAATTTTTACTCATTTTTTCATTTTGTTCATTTTTGTAGAAAATAAAAGACTAAAATTTCTCTTATCGACAATAAACTAATAAATTAATTATTGTTATTTATAACAATTTTTTTGATCCGATGTTGTTTTTAACAACTCACCTGAACCTTAATTAGAGTATGAAATTTAAAAATCCCAATTTCATGTAATTATCACTGCATTTTAGGATAAATAATGGTTAAACAACTTTATGGAATGTGGGCAAAACTATTACCTAATATCACAAAAACAACGTAGTATTTCTATTGATAACGAGTATAAGTTAAGCATCGTATCTTAATATATATTAATTTATTTTTATCCAACTTGAACAAAAAAAAAAATTGAAACAAGCCTTTTTGAATTTTCTAATTGTTCCTGTAAGCTTTCCTTTCGGCTTCACGGTTTGTTATTCATTCACATATATAGATTAAATAATTAAACTATAATATTTAGTAATTAATATATTAAGAAAATGATAATTTAATTTAGATTCTTTTAAATTTTTTTTTTGGAGCCGTGTGGGGGACTGGTGAGTCCAAGCTCTAGGGTGGGAAGCACGTGACTCTACTTTTTTCGCATGCGTAAAGCACATGAAAATTCCATGAAATAAAAAGGTTTTAAAATAACTTTATATTTTTGTAAAATATTTTTATTTATTTTTCAAATCCCTAAATGTCACGGATCATAGCTAATGTGCGCCGTCAGTTCGCGCCGGAAGTAAATTCCAATCTGCTATTCCGCTTTCTCGCGCTTTTGCTTTTACGCTGTTCTTCTTCTGAGCTGTATCCCTTTATTCAAATTCCTGGACAAGACCCCTAACGATGTTGAAAATCACGAAACTGCCCCAATCTTTTCTTTTCTTTTCTTTTCTTTTTGCACTATCAAATATGGAAGTGCAAATGACCAAATTAGCCTTTTTAACTCGAGGTAGTATTTATTTAGAGCATCCACAATCGTTATTGTCTATTTTGGTTGTGTAAATTGTAAAAATGCAAAAAAGTTTACAAATACACAATCCAATCCACATTCACAAATTGTCTTAAATTTAATAAAATAAAATAAAAATTTAAAAAATTAACTAGGCTGTATTTGAGAACCCGCACCACACCAAACTAACTCTCAGAGTCCACTTAATGCTGGGCGGACTCTCAAATACTGCCCATCTAATTGTCTAAATTTTTTTACATGTCTATATTTATAAAAATCTCTCTTCTCCTATTTTAAATTTATATTTTTAGACAATGCAACGTGAATTGATTTTTATACAATATTACTAAATTTAGCTAGCACTGTGGATGCTCTTACACACTCTATTTTTAACAAAGGGCAAAGAGTCATAATTTATAACGGTATCGTTGGAATAGTTATAACCAATTTTCACAATGAAATGAAAAAATTTGAGAAACTAATTGTATAATAATGAAAACGAATAATAATTGAGGTTGCTATTGTTTTAACAATAAAGCTTTTTGGACCGATGCTTTTACCAAACTCATGCGAGACACTTATGTGGCATGATGAGATCCACCACTTTTCGCTCCCAAAAGTATTTTGAGGGGGTGTCCAATTTATGTGGCAGTGGGACCTATCATACTACATAAGTCGGGCATCCATTTTGTAAAACAGTCGGTCCAAATAGCAGCACTGTTGTTTTAATAACAACTGTGACTTCTTATTGTCTAATTAAAGCCATTATCGTTGCAATAATTATAATTAATTTCTATAATTAAATAAAAAAAAGAAAAAAAAAACTGATCATTATAACATAAAATAACGACTATAACTAAAACGGATTGATAATAAATTTATGTGGTCTTATCCCACACCAAACTGCCTTAGCAGTAAACTTCCTATAAAAGAACAGATTTATCAGGATAGTTTCCTATGAATCACAATAGCTTCAGGACATCTAGCAACATAGACTAAATTCTCAACTCGTACCCTAGTGACTCCCTCTCTCACTTACTCTATAAGACGAGATCTTTCTCGGTTTTGGCCCTTTAAAAAATATCATATTCGACCTGTAACAATGGCTAACACTAAATCACTGTTCGATTCTGCTGAGAGCATCAACCACTACATTGCCCGGTACTTCATTGAAAACAAGTTAAAAGGTAGTTATGAGTATTTATATTTACCTAAACTTTGAGTCCTCCATCCTTTTAAATTTTTTTCTTCCTTTTGGCGGGAATCAGGTTGTTCTTGTGATCTTATGCTGATAGCAAACTTCCCTAGTAACAAACATTTCCCTTTGTATTATGCTCTCCAATGAATATTTTTTCTTTTATAATTTTGATGGCTCTATAAAGAAAATACTCTTAAAAGTTAGGGGTAAGGTGATAATTTCCACTAAAAGACATAATAGGTTCTATCTGTCATTTTCAAAAAAACACGAAGGACAAATGAGTAAACTTGGTTCTTTATAAGAAGGGTAGTGGTTTTTCGATTTGCGGGCAAGTGAGTTCTTCTTTGTTCAACTTATTATACAGAGAGAAAGAGAACCGAACCAGCTGCTGAGTGCTGCTTCACTCTGTTTCCTCTCATCCCCACCATCCCTTTCAAAAAGGCGAATACTGTACACTGTATGTTTAAGCTTTCTTTCTCTTTCTCTCTCTAAAAAAAACCTTCATCTCCTTGGCATTTTATCTCTCTTATTTCTGTCCCTCAGCTGATATGGTTAGGGTTTCTGGTTCACTTCATTCGCACATCTTCATCTGCAGAGTTTCTTTCTCCCTCTGATGCGGAAGGGAAGTGGCTCTCTTCGTTGAGAGGGCCATCTATAGGCTTTAAAACTGGGATTTTGGTCGATTTTGATGAAATTTGGAATCATTTTCATGTGTTCTAGTAACAAAACGAAGATTTCTGGTGTTTCTGTTCTGTGAATCGAAGTTGGAGAAGTGAAGGTTAAGTTTGGAACTTGGAAGTGAGGTGTATCAGAAGTTGAACTGTTGGGATTTGAGTAGAAGTAGGCTCTCGATTGTGATATTTTCTCTAATTAATAGCATTAAATGCGCAGTTTTTTGTTGTCTCAGTCGAGCTAGATAAAGAGATCTTTGAGTTTATCGAAGGTGAGAATCTGGTTTTGATGAATTTGTTCTCGTATTTAAGAACTAGAAGCATCTTCTTTTGAGCATTTCTTCAAATCTGCTGTAGATTAAGGTCGAAATCAAGGGCGGAGAAAGCATAAAAAGAAAATTCTTGTGCTTTAATTAGAGTTTTTAAAAGGATTCGAGCTCTAGAAGGAAGGTAGAGAGAGAAACTAGAGAGAGAAAGAGAAAGAGATGGTTTTTTAGTTCAAGTGGTTCTTAATAGAGTGTAAAGGAAAAGAAGTGAGCTTTCCTTCTTTTTTTTTTTTTTCAAGTAGCTCAAGGACAAAGAGGTTTGATCAAGAAAGCGATTCTCTCTGTAAGCTCCAGATTCCCGTTCGAGCTTTTTGGCAGCAAGTTCGTAAATAAGGTTGAAGAAGTATTCTATAAACCTTTAAAAAAAAAATGATGTTTTGTCTGAGAATCTTTTAAATCTGCTTATTAGCCCTCTCCTAATCAACGTGTGTTTGGTCCTGATCTCACAGAGACGGAGTTTCCAAGACTATAATAAGGCAAAAAGGTCCTTCATTTCAGAGCTTCTTCTTCTACTTCTGGTCTGGTTTTAGAGTCTTCAAAGCTGATTTTGGATTTGAGTGTCAAAAATGGCGATGGCCTTAGTGCCACACAGGGAGAGAGAAAGTAGCAGTGGTAGTATTGGGAGCATGGGGAAACAACATCTTGACTCGGGGAAGTATGTTCGGTACACGGCCGAGCAGGTTGAAGCACTTGAACGAGTTTATGCAGAATGTCCGAAACCGAGTTCGATGCGGCGACAACAACTCATCCGAGAGTGTCCTATTCTCTCTAACATCGAGCCGAAGCAGATTAAAGTCTGGTTTCAGAATCGCAGGCAAGAATTTTCAGAAATGTTTTTACTGATTTCTATTTTCTGTTCATGCAAAATACTGGGTTTTAAGAATCGGTCTGAGTTGGGAGCATCAGAGGACCGATTCAAACGTCTTTTGTGGTTTCTCATGAGAATCAATCTCAAATTCCAAATCCTGATGGATGGTTTGTTTTGAGAATCAGGACTTTTCCTTTTTTAAAATCCAAATTTGGATTTTAGCTCGTTGGCTGGACCGAGTATGGCACGACTCGCTCACTCGGTTAAAACTGAGTTCTTTTTTACTGTTTCTCCAAAAATCGTCAATCTGGATATGGGTTTTGAAACTCTTGGCTTGGCCGATTCTGGCATGGATCACTCAGCCATCAAGAGTGAGTTGATATCCGCTTTTATGGAGGGGGAAAACGAGTTTGGAGTTCTGGGAACTGGGTTATGTTTCTTTCATTTAACCATGAGGTTTATTACCTAGACATCGAAAAATTATGTTTTTTTTTTTTTTTTTTTTTTTTTTTTTTTGTTTTTTTGTTTGCAGGTGCCGCGAGAAGCAGAGGAAAGAGGCTTCTCGACTTCAGACGGTGAACAAGAAGTTGACGGCAATGAACAAGTTGCTGATGGAGGAGAACGATCGACTTCAGAAACAAGTGTCGCAGCTTGTGTATGAGAATAGTTACATGCGGCAGCAACTTCAAACTGTAATTTTTTTTGTCCACTACAATATTTTACCAGTCGTAATTTGAAATTTTAATTTACCATTGATTTCTTCTGTCCTTTTCCCCACTTTTTCCGAGTTTGCAGATTTTCCTTTTGTTCTTTTCCTTCTCTTCTGTCAATTACCTTACTTAGGATGCTGTTTATGGAAGTAAATGAACCTGAAAATCTGGTTTCTAATGAATCCAAACCTTTAAGATTCTACTCCTATGCTTGGAAAAGTTTTGATGTAGATGAAGGCTATCTTATTCTTGTTAGCATTCTTCCTTCCTTGATCAACAAAAAGAAAAATCACACTAAAAGAAAAAAAATAGAAAATCTACAATGAGATTCACAAAAGATGCAGCTTTCTCATTTTGGGAGAAATTGAAATTTCAATTGCACCTAATATATAGAATAAGCCACGGGTTTGTATCAGAGTGACAACTTTTATGGGTTTCTAACCTGTAATTAATTTTGGTGCAGGCAGCTGCTACAACGACTGACACAAGCTGTGAGTCTGTGGTTACCACTCCTCAGCATTCTTTACGGGATGCTAATAACCCCGCTGGGTAATTTCTCACTCTAACTCCATTTTCTTAGTGATGCTCATCTCGTTACATCACTGCTCTTGATATCTTTGTCTTCTATCTTTTTTGCAGACTCCTCTCTATTGCAGAGGAGACATTGGCAGAGTTCCTTTCCAAGGCTACAGGAACTGCTGTCAATTGGGTCCAGATGCCTGGGATGAAGGTTTTGATTGTTTCTCACTTCTAATTTTGTTGATCATTTTTTTCTTCTATCCTCAAATATCTAAGAATGCAACTCTGGATTAAGTGTCTCCATTGTTCAATTTTTTATGTGTATAGCCTGGTCCGGATTCGGTTGGGATCGTTGCGATTTCACAAAATTGTAGTGGAGTGGCATCACGAGCCTGCGGTTTAGTTAGTTTAGAGCCTACAAAGGTAAGCTTTGGCTTTTATCATACTAACTTCTTTTATTTCTAGTGGAATTGAAACATACCACTTCAAAAAATTTATCAAGTGACCATACTGTATCTTTTGAAGGGATTACGCTTAACTTAACCTGAACGAGTGTTCATTTTCAAAGTTTTAACTGATAGCAACCTTAGACAATTTCTGCCGATTTATAAACTCGAAACTGTCTTCATCAATTTGTTTCTTTGGTTTCTCCATGCAATCATAGTTACTGGACAACTAATAAATCAGTCTTAATTATTTGACAGATTGCGGAGATTCTCAAAGATCGTCCATCTTGGTTCCGTGGTTGTCGAAGTCTTGAAGTATTCACCATGTTTCCAGCTGGAAATGGAGGGTTAATTGAACTGATATACATGCAGGTGAAGAAGAATAGTTAAAAGTTCAACACTTTTTTTTGAGTTTTGGTACTTTCTATTGGAACAATTTTAGAATCTTTTCCATGCACATGAATTACTTAACTGAGAGTTGCTTTCAGATGTATGCTCCAACTACACTGGCTCCTGCACGAGACTTTTGGACATTGAGATATACAACTACTCTAGAAGACGGCAGTCTCGTGGTATGTTGTCATTCCAGATTTAGAGTTCGCTATTAGTCTCGTTGTTTAGTTTTTTTGATTCATAAGGAAAGGAGCCTAGAAATTGTGCAAAAGTAGTGGTTGTTGGTAGCTAGTGGGAAACCAAAACTGTGGCACTTATAGAAGGTGAAATCTAGCCATTTAATCACAATTCAGTCCAAAAATGGTATATAATGGATGGCTGACATGCATGTTGGTCAGTTCGTGGGACTCAACCGCCATATCTTTCTTCAAAAAAATCATTGGCGAACTGTTAAATGTATATTGTTCGAATGGGAATGTTATTAGATGGTTATGGTCATACCCAAGTGATCATACATAGCACCTATACTAATCCTGTAAGGCCCTTTAAGGGTCTGCCCTGTTTCCATGCCTGTGTGCTTCATGAACTGATATGCATTGGTAGACTTCCCAGATTGTCTAGGTAATGTGATACTTATTTCCTCATAATCGTAAGTTTTAGAGTATTGGCTGGTGTTCATCAGGGGCTGGATAAACTTGTGATGTTGATTGTTGAACTGGTCCCATGGTCCAATTTGTTCTTTATTTATTTTTATTTTTCACTTTTAAGTTATTTAGCACGAGTAACCAGAAATCAGTCCTAATTTTAGTGCTCTTTGTTATTTATTTTGCATCAATTTATCAAGGTCTGCGAGAGATCACTGTCTGGTTCCGGTTCTGGCCCAAATGCATCTGCTGCTGCCCAATTTGTTAGAGCTGAAATGCTGCCCAGTGGTTATTTGATTCGACCATGTGAGGGGGGAGGGTCTATCATCCACATTGTTGACCACCTGGATCTCGAGGTTTGATTTCTACTTGCTAGCTTTACATATCTACCTTTAGCAACAATGCCAACAACTTATATTTTCTATATTCTTCTTATTTAGGCGTGGAGTGTACCTGAGGTGTTGCGACCACTTTATCAGTCATCGAAAGTTTTAGCTCAGAAGATGACAGTTGCAGTAAGTAATGGAATGCTTTTGGTCCTATAAACTTATCCAACGGGTTACATTTTTTATCCTTGCGGTAGTTGGCTGCATCCTTTAAAGAGAATATGTGGGATGGGTGTGAATCCAGAATTCTAAAAACATACCATATTTCATCTGGGGCATATGGCAGCTGAAAACAAAGAGTATGGGACGTGTGACTAAGCTGTCAAAATTGATCAATTTGTGGAATATGTTTGAATTGCATATTGTTTTATGGCCATCTCAGCTACATAAACCTATTCGACTGAAATCCATCAGCCATGCGATGATATGGTCAACAGATTTTGTTGTTATTGATGGATCTGCATTCCAAAGTGAAGTCCTTGTTTTTATAAAATCTGGTGGTTGTTAATCCATAACAACTTTCTCAGGGCATTTCTTTTCTTTATTTTTCTTTTCAACGTTCTATATTGTTTGGGTTTTGTCACTTGATTTGTTACATCAAAATACCAAAGACTGAAATTGTTCTTAACATTCAACATAGAGTTGAGTCTAGTTTGAGTACTTGCTATTTCCACAATCAAAGCCCAAATTAAACAAAAGGAACTGACTATAACCTCTTCTGAAAAGGCACTGCGCCATGTCAGACAAATAGCTCAGGAGACAAGTGGTGAAGTGGTATATGGATTGGGTAGGCAGCCTGCTGTTCTGCGAAACTTCAGTCAAAGATTGAACAGGTGATTCTAATAATTCTTTTTCTTGCTCACTGGCTCACTATTATGCAAATGTCCACATGTATAGTGTGTATGTATCAAGTGAAACTTGATTATTTAATTTATGGATTCACTTTTTGTAGGGGATTCAATGATGCCGTCAATGGATTCAATGATGATGGCTGGTCATTGATGAACAATGATGGTGCTGAAGATGTTATAGTTACTGTTACCTCTGGCAAGAATTTGAGCACCATTACAAACCCTACCAATACTCTTCAATTGCCTGGAGGTGTCCTCTGTGTGAAGGCATCCATGCTACTCCAAGTAAGTTCATTTATCATTTCACCTCCTGCAGCCCTCAATGGTTTAATGGGTCTTTTCATTGTTACCATCACAACTATAGAAGCATTAGAAGGTATTGATTGTTCTGAATGATAAATAAGGGCTGTCTAACTCATTTGATACCGGCAGAGATTCTTTGTTCTCACCCCAGTACCAAGTACGAAAGCTTTATAAAGGTTATCTGTTGGCTCCTAAACTAATAAACTATTGTTTTCTCTTATTGTTAGAATGTTCATCCTGCATTGCTGGTTCGGTTCTTGAGGGAGCACCGATCTGAGTGGGCAGATTACAACTTTGATGCTTATTCGGCTGCGTCACTGAAATCTGGCTCTTATGCCTTTGGGGGATTGAGGTCTACTAGGTTTTCCGGGAGCCAAATCATCATGCCGCTTGGTCACACTGTGGAACGTGAAGAGGTCCTCTTTCTCTCTCTCTCATTATTATTTATATTTATTGCAAAGATCTATCCCTACATTTGTTGGCAAAAAGGAATTTGTTTCCATAATTATTGAGAATATCTAGGCTTCCTAAACCATACAGGTTCCAAGTTGGATTCGAAATACAACTTTTAGATGTTAGAATCACAGAAAAAAGAAAATTATGTCTCTTACACGAATCTTCATGGAAACACTTTCCGCTCCTTCTTTTGATTAGGATTTGGTTTTCATTCAAGTACTGTACAGTGTTAAAAATCCAAGATGACACCAATCAGAAAAGGGGAAAAAAGAAGAGAAACAAGAAACATGAGGATGACAAATGCATCCACTGCAGCAATGCTGTGATGTCCATTAATCCGACTGTCTTTTTTTTTGTTCCTTCTTTCATGTTTCCCAAGTACTAACTCTTTTTATTTGTTGGTGGAACATCTTCCAGTTGCTTGAAATAATTCGTCTTGAAGGCCATGCTCTTACTCAGGAAGAAGCTGTTCTATCACGGGATATCCATCTCTTACAGGTTGCTCTTGAATTTCTCAGAGAATTTACTTTAGTTTATTGTTGTTTTTGTAAAAAAAATATATGGCTACTTTATTCTTGTAGTCCTCCTAAAAGACAGGAGGAAGTGGATTTTCTTATAAAAAATAAAAAGGATGAAAGTTAAAAGTCATGACTTTACAATTTTACTTGTCAAAATTGGGACTTGGATTCACTCTTTTATGCCTGAAACTCAGGCATGTTTATTGGTTCAGTCTTATGCTTTTGAGTATTTTTAACGTCATGTAAACCAAGAAAGTTTGGGAAATATGTAAGAAGAGAAAAGTGTGAGGGTTATTTCTATTTGCAATTTTTCGTCGTTTTTTTTTCTTTTGCAATTACAAACAAAACCTGACATTGTGTTGTTATGCTTTTGATTTTTTATGTTGCAGATTTGTAGTGGAGTGGATGAAAACGCAGTGGGGGCCTGCTCTGAACTTGTTTTTGCCCCAATTGACGAAATGTTTCCGGATGATGCTCCATTGCTACCCTCTGGGTTTCGGATTATACCACTGGATACAAGAACAGTTGAGTTTAAATCTTCTCAGCCTAAACTTTTTTTCTATGGTTTCGTATTTGTTGTAAAATCATGTCATTCTTCAATAACTGAAAAGCTGGCTGTTTAGCACCTTAAGATCCATTCCAATAGGAGTTCAACTTGAGTCTGTCAGTGAATCCATTATTTATTAGAAATTTGGCCAACTCAGGTTCTTATTTTTTACTTGTCAGATAATTTGCGAATTGTTTATAAAATTTCAATCTGTTCTTGTCATCTTGAAGAGAGTTGACTAGGTAATACGTCCAAAAAAATAAATACAAAATGATAAGTTGGAACTCATGGACTTGGGCTAATACTTGAAGACTTGTATCTTGTGCTCAAGTTCTGGCATAATGAGTTTTGGTTGTGGAAATCTGCTACTGTAATGGCAAATCATTTCTTTTTAGCTGTAATACCTTGGAAAAATATTTGGTGCTTTTCCATTCACACTTGTCTTTCTCAACCTGAAGTTTGCTTTTGCTTGCTATTCCAGAAAGCCACTGTGTAACCAGCAGTTACTTTTTTGTTAACTTTCATCATACTCTTTGAAAATCTTTGTGATGAAAGTTCTTAATTGTTCTGGCCTGTCTCAGTCTGCTGTCATGTCATATGACTCACATTATAGGTAGTTAAGAGTCATTTTCTAAATCATCCTTGCATTTGTTTGTAACTTGGTTTGAGTAAATTCTTCTTCTCTAGGTTTCTGTGCTCAAACTTTTTATAATGACAATGTCATCTGCTATTTTACCCATTTCATATTTCATGTTGTTTTTGTTTGCAAAGTAGTTGATGCTTCTTTTGCCTCCAGACTAACATTTACAATTATACAGTGTGAAGGACAAGATACATTGACTGCACATCGGACATTAGATCTTGCATCCAGCCTTGAAGTGGGTCCATCCATGAATCGTGGGGCTGGAGATGCCACTCCTAATACTTACAACATGCGTTCAGTGCTGACAATTGCCTTCCAATTCCCGTTTGAGAACCATCTCCAGGATAGTATTGCAGCCATGGCTCGACAGTATGTACGCAACGTGATTTCCTCCGTGCAGAGGGTTGCCATGGCCATAGCTCCTTCTGGACCAGGTCTGCATGTAGGGCCAAAGCTATCTCCAGGTTCTCCAGAAGCTTTAACTCTTGCTCACTGGATCTGCCAGAGCTACAGGCAAGTTCTGTCAAGCTTGAAGTACCTTATTCATGTTGAAAAACCACTTCGAATTGGAACCCCATGTTTAGTTCTGGATTTAAGCTGTCCAAGCTCAACCCATTTCTCATAAATGAGTCATTTATTACCTTCCTCAAAAGATGTAATTGCCAATATTTTGGTTGGACATGTTCATAATTTTCTCTTTAACTAATAGCATGTGTTTTTTCTTCATTAACAGTTACCATTTAGGGGCGGAGTTGCTCAGGTCCAATTGTGGGGGAGGTGACTCGATATTGAAACTTCTCTGGCATCATCAGGATGCCATATTGTGCTGCTCATTGAAGGTATGGTTACAGCTCCTTTGGAAGCCTTTTATGTTTGATATGTTTTAAAAATCAGGCTTATCAGTAGCACAATTCACGCTTTTTGCATGAATGTATTTGAAGCCTGGGGTGTCCAAATTGCATTTATGTGGCCACATTTTGAGATGAAAATAGAGTTAATGGGGGTATTTTGGTTGGTTTGCAGTCGTTACCAGTCTTCACGTTTGCCAACCAAGCGGGGCTTGATATGCTGGAGACCACGCTGGTGGCTCTTCAGGACATAACCCTGGATAAGATATTTGACGAGTCAGGTCGGAAGGCATTGTGCTCCGACTTCGCCAAGTTAATGGAACAGGTATTGTACATCTGTGTTGAATTTACCAAAACGCTGGTCCAACTACAGCTATTAAAACATTTGTTTACATTATGAAATGCAGAATCTCGCCTTCATTTGATTACCAAGTTGATAGGATTTTCTCAATTGAGATATTACATAAACAATTTCTAAATTTCTTTCTTATGCTGTTCATCTCATTCTCATCTGCTGCAGGGTTCTGCTTATCTACCGGCTGGATTGTGCGTGTCTACCATGGGACGTCATGTGTCATATGAGCAAGTCATCGCCTGGAAAGTCCTGGCCGAGGACAACACCGTGCACTGCCTTGCCTTTGCTTTCATCAATTGGTCTTTTGTTTGAGCATTGTTTATGAAAAATCCCAAATCCCCCCATCGTCGCCACCACCACCAGAAAAAAAAGAAAGTACAGAATGAGAAAAGAAGAAAGAGAAACCAAAGAAACAGAAAAGGAGAGTTTTGTACTAAAAACTTCCTCTTTTGCATATATTTAATTTAATTTATGAAATTATCAGAGTCCCAAACCTAGAATATTTATTGCTGTGGAATTTTTTTTTCAGAAAATTTTGAGTAGAATTAGTTGCCTTCTAAATTCCTTGTTTGAGATCACTCCACTCTTTTTATCTTTCATTTATCTCTTTTTTTTTACTACAGCCTCCAATGTGGCAATGTTTCAGTTGTCAAGTTTTTATCATGTTATAGGAAAAAAGAAAGCAAAGGTGACTGGGTTATTAATGTTAAGCTAATAGGGAAACACTACTACGTACTTTTAGCAGTCTGTGTGGCCAACGCAAGAGGATGGTGGGTTGAAAATTTTAACCTAGGAGACAATGAAGTTAATGCTGTCTGCCCTAGCAGAGGCGTTTCTTCAGTCAAACAAAACATATCTCTGCCATCGCATCCTGAATCCTGCCTTCTGTTTGTAAATGAGGAAAAACAAAATCAAGTCAGAGATACAGAGAGCAGAGATGGTTACACTGTCACACTACAACGTCACAGCAACAAGACGTCCCACCCTTAAAAAACTTAACAGAGGTAGGTGTATTTGAAGGAAAAATGATTTAATGCTCCATGGTTTAATTGCCCTGAATGCATAGCTCCAGGGTTTCTTAGCAGGATTTTGCTAGGGTTTCTTTATTTATTATCATTGATTGAAATGAACTTTTGATAGGGTTAAAAATTTTAGAAGCTACTAATTTTTTTGTATAGCCGATTTATATAGTAAGGAGAACATTCTTGCGAAAAATTGGACTTTGGAGTAGGTCCTAACCCCTTGGTGTTGAAATTGACACCATTTTCCTGGTGTCACGCTAGCAAGGTCCTTCGTAACATGCCCACGGCGTGCCAGACGCTGATGTAGTGTCGTGGGTGCCTATGGTTCCTACCGTGTGAATGTGTTGTGGTTGATATGAACCTGATGGCATCGGGCCATAAATCTGGCGCGCAGTCGAGTCGATCAAATATCATTGATGACCAGAGGATACTCCCACTCCGTACATAAATCTCATTATAGTGATTTGTATGGGAAATCATCTAACGATATGAGGGGTATATGCTTAATTAAACACATTAGTTCCATATCATTCTGAATCTACATCATCATCACCATCATCATCATCATCATCGCGAATACTCTGATCGATATCGATCTATCCACATGTTGTTAGTGAGGGTTATCATTAATATTAATCTTCAATAATGGATGTACTCTCATGGGTCGTTGTAGAGTTCGTATTTAATTCATGGAGAAATCTTGTTATGGTCTGTACGAACAACTCATCGATGCTTTGTTGATTCGGCGGTGTGGCAGTGGTGGTGGCAGCAGCAGCAGCAGCAGCAGCGGCGGCGGCAACAGTGCTCCCCCTCGAGTTCTGCATTGTATATAAATGAAATTAACGTGAAACATTAATATTGGTATCGATCATGCGCATAAATTTGATTTCTGATATAACTAAAAGAAGAAATGAAGATGATCGAATAACTTACAGATGAGGAGGAGACTATCCTTCGTCGCTTTGGTGGTCTAGTTCTAGCATCCACCATGTCGATCAGCTCATCGAACCGGAAAACAGACGACCCACAACCCTAATCAGCTTTTAATTAACTAATTAAGCAAGTGATGATGATCATATATAACTATATATAAACTTATTAATTTGGTTTCCTTCTAATATTTAAAATATGCCCATTGCTGGTTGATGTATATAGTACTGTTATTAATTATAGGAAAATGATTTCACAAGAACCCAAGCTTCAAAAAAATTAAAAAAATTTAAGCCCGACCCACGCTCAGTCGTTGGATGTTTTGGCACTTACCTCCATGTACTAACGAGGTGAAAATCCAACAGCATGCAGGCTTAAACAAATTTTTAAGCTCCAACTTGTGAAATCGGGACTCTAAATTTATAGATATTGGATGATAAATGCTATCCGAGCACCATATATCTAGCTATGGCCTTGCTTGGTACGACGTGAATATTCGCAAATGCGAAAATTCACAGTTTTTTTAAAATTTTATAAATTAAAAAAAAATTAGATTATTTGTTTTGTAAGTCCATTACATATCCCACCCAATATTTAATATTTGATGGCTTCATCAATCACCTACAAACACATGAAGAACCATAAATATTCGCATTTGCGAAAATTCACGGTGTACCAAGCGGGACCTATATTACAAAATAGCTAAGTCTTTTACGTGAACCTTTAGAAGAAGAACGGCCGGCATATATATATATATATAATTGTATTTTTCTTTGGTGGTCCTTAATTTTACAGTGCATATGAATTAATATAAATGGTACCTGTTTTACAATGGCTTCATATTTTCTCAAACACTGGTATTGCCTTGTATCATCTTCTTCCCTAGACATGATTATTATGATGATCATCAAAGTTAAAAATTAAAAGACGACCGTCCTTCTCGATCGATATTCCTCAAATTTTTCTTCTTCTTCTTCTTCTTCTTCTTCTTTAATAATCTGGTTCTTCAATTACTCTGCTAGAGATGGAGGCATGGAGCTAGCTAGGGTATATAGCTTATTTGTAATTCTTCTTCTTCTTCTTCTTTAATAATCTGGTTCTTCAATTACTCTGCTAGAGATGGAGGCATGGAGCTAGCTAGGGTATATAGCTTATTTGTAATGGTGGGACTTGGGAGAGGTTCATGCATGCATGCATGGGAAATAAAAGAGAGCTTTTTTTATAGGGGAAATGAGCGCGAATAAAGCGTGGTGCACTTGGCGGTTGAATTTAATGTGAGTACTGTTACACGAAGACCTCCCAGAGACACCAGGAGAAAAAAAAAACCGTTATTTTACCAATACCCCAATTTTCTTTTTCTTCACGGATTCATGAAACGAAACCCTCGTGATGACAAAACCGTAAAAAGTTTGAATGTCAAACCTGCTTTCAGAGATATACAGAGTAGAGAGAGAGAGAGAGAGAGAGAGAGAGAGAGAGACTTGGAACAATAACGGTAACTTATTGCAGGAAAATGTTAGAGAAAAAATAACGGAGAGAGAAAGTGTTATTAACAATAATATTCCCAATTTCTAACAAGTGTGATGCCAGTCCTGATTTTTCAACAAGTACACAGATTGTGAGATTGACTCCGCAATTTTAAAGACTGGATGAGGGATATATATCTCTCTACTAGAAGTAATTCACCCATATATAAACTTTGGATGCAAAATACTCCGAGTATCTTATTAGCGTTAGATTTGTGATTCGTAGGTTTAGGGTTCAGAAATGAATTCCCTTAACAAAGAAAAAATAAAATAAAATCTAATTTTTAGTGTTTTCAGTGAAATTGTATCCATTTTCACAGTAACTTAAATTCAAAAGCAAATTCTGTTTTTGATATAATATTTAATTAAATGTTTTTAGATTTTAAAAAATAAAAATAAATAAGACCCATAAAACATAGAAGGGGAAAACAAATAACCAAAAACAGTCAACTTAAAAATCAATTTCAGAATCAAATCAGAACTGCCTGCCACATAACTGAATGTTTTTTTTTTCTTTTTTTTTTTAAAAAAAAAAAGAAGAAAAAGAACATAACATGATGATAAAACAAAAAAATATATTTTTTTATTTTTTGGATTCATCATTGATGATATAACAAATATCAATCGCATTGATGAAATGACGAATATCAAAAGGAATGAAAAAAACCTACAAGTACAAGCCCATGAGAGCGAAAATGGTGGATCCTAATCACCAAATTTGGAGCTCCCGTCATGCTTTAAGCGCAAGAACTGTGCTGGTAAAGGAAAAGTGATGCCAAGCCAGCAGCATTTATTTGATGACAACAGGAAAAGAGAAATGGCCCAACCTAAATCTGAGGAACAGAAACAGTGTTACTTATATCATGTGAATTATCATCCAATGATTTATATCAGGCCTCTAAACTAACTCCTGTGTGTCCAACCCTCGACCTCTGATTTCTGACGTCAGCATCACTGACTCTCTATTTAGCTTTCTGTGTCCATCGCTAGGGTATTTGGTAATTTTAGTGCCCCTACAAATGGACTGTCAACTGTGTAATTTTGGTTAGGCTCATCAAAGCAGATCAATTAGTTTTCTGGGTGGAATCAATTATTATGGCAACTCCAACCCCCATGTTCCTACTTCCTACCAACGGCACATCTACCTTTCAGTAATGTTAGGTCTCTGTCTTGCAAAACAAAACCTTCAAAAGCAAATGGATATGGCCATATAGATTTCCTGTAAAAACGTACAAATTGCATTATAGATGCTTATATACTTTCATGTAAATTCATAACCTGTTTTTTATAATATGCACAGCCAATTATCGATTTATGGGCATGTAAGGGAAAAGATATATCAGCCATGAGAGATCGTAACAAATCAAAAACAGATAGAAAATACTCTGCTTGTTCCTGCTTCTCTTTTCATCGTGATGCTAGTGACCAGAAGTTCAAGAGAAATGACGGTGTGACTGCGAACCAACTGATGAAGGCCATGGCCGTTGCCAACTCAAACCTCGTACAATGGTTCTGGGCGCAATATCCAAGATCATTACTGATGAGGACTGTGATGCCCGCTGATGCAGAGGCTGCAGCAAATGTAAGCGTGGACGTGATCTGCAGTGGGAAACAGCCATTACACTAAGCCAGGGAAGAAAAGAAAAAAGCACTTTTCTGAACTCTGAATTTCTTACCCCATCACCAATGGTGAACAAGCTGACGATCCTGGAATTCCGCAAGCAGCGCCTCACAAGAAGGGCGTATATATCAACTATGGTAAGGGATAGGCTCCACAAGCTTTGTAAACCAACTGCTGCAACAAGGTAGCTGACATAGAGAATACCATTAGATAGCAGATACTAGATAGAGAAAAGACTGGATCTAACTCAAACTAGAAAACATGATATATTCAGCATTGTAACCAAAACCATTCAGAAGCAGATAACATAAAATGAAAGGAAAGACTGGCTTAATCAAACACTTATGACATTCTTCGAGGGCTTCAACAAAAAGATGAGTGTGTCAATCTAAGAACCATGAATTACATAGAGAATGAGACCGCAGACAAGGTCAAAAGCAATGTTACCTATAAATTGCTTAAGACAGGCCTGGCTATGGATGGACATCCAGTATTCCAAACTTGGAAATGTGTGTAAATTATAACATTCATTGTCTGTAAAATAATAAATTGGATTGTATTTTTGGGATACTATATCATCAATAATGAGTCTTTTATCTGCAAGTGATTATGGGTCTTTAATTCCTACGCATTGCATCCTGTGACTGAAAACTTATGCCTCCAAATGCCCCAATATACAAAGTTTTTCATATATATATTTTTTTTTCATATACCAGAACTAACCTAGAATTTGACATTCTCTTCAAGGCAACAATACCAACAGCTATGCCTGTTAATCCAGTGGGAATGCAGTGTCCTAACACGACAACCTGACATTATTTGTTCACATGACATACTATACATCTCTCCAAAAGGTGCATGGCTTTGAAACTTGTAGTAGTAATAGATTCCAAAGATGGTTAGATTGGTTTCTCAAGCGCTGTTTGCATGGTGTTTTAAGCAGCGATCGCAAAGCTAATGCCCACTGATTCACTGATAAATCTTCTTCACCCAATATGCACCTCTTAGAAGCAAAATGTCCGTCACTAGTGAACATGCTCCCTTCACCACTCTTTACCTTTAAGAACTATACCAGTTGAACTTGTTATATGATGCTCTTCTTTCAGCCTCAGGCATGAACGTCTCAAAGCTACTGCATCTTCTGAGAATATCTCCTAAAGATATCCAAGATATCTTAAGATACATTAGTTATATGACTTACAATGTAATACTTCTGACAATGTCAATGTCATCTCACTGAATAAACAGTAAAACGAAAATCTAATATTGAAATGTACGAGTATTACTTTCCAGAGTAAAATAAACAATCAATTAAGAGAATATCTCATCCTACATACTAGGCCATCTAGTAGGGTCTATGTAAGAACAACGTGGAGTACCTCTCTTATTTGATCCAGACTTCCAATGTGATTTCGTAACTATCACAAGAGATGGTCCATATTTCTAGTTGGAAGACTGACAGTAGTAAAAGATACAGGGGAGCATGTCATAATGTGATTGTTATGCAGAAGCTAACTTTCACCATACTAGCACTGTAAATGAATTAGTAACCTAGATTGGATGTTTTAGATCAAAATCAATTCAGTCAATATACCCAGAAAGCTAAGTTAATAAATTTGATCATAAGTTCAAATAAATGAAAAAGTCCAATTGGCAGTAATGTCACTTCATAAGGACAAATGTGGAGTTTAAACCAACCCATGTATAAAAACTAATAAATAACAACTCCCTATGAACTAAGCTAAAAGCATCTAAGAGTGTGTCTAATTAAAGCGAGAAACCACCATTCTATATATTTAAAAAAACAAAAAAAAACAAAAAAAAAGACTGTCCTTCCCAAAACGAAATCCAAATGATTCAAACTATATACATAAAAAGATTTGAGAGTTATAAACTTATATTGAATCAAATGGACAAAAGAGACAAATAAGTACATAAAAAGTTGGAGACAATGACGAGTAAATAAACTCTAAAGAACTTGTTACCAGAAGGCTGTGACGGAAACGAAATCGCTGGTGGACGCCATTATAGAGAGGGATGCAACAGCAAACACAAATTGACATAGACGCAACGCGAGGCCAGCAGGGGTACCGGGCATGCCTTGAATGTCCTTCATCCTAACTCTCGGGGCATTTTCGGCGCCACCAGTGAGTGGAGGAGCTTCTACTGGGTGCACGGAAGGATGGCTTACATTCATGGCTTCCACAAAAATTCAATTCATTGGCCTCATCATATGTCCATGAAAAGGTACAGAGATATGAATTCTAAGGCAACATATAACCTCGAATTCTTACCTCTATTGCCTATAATTGACCATCTCCTCACTCGAATTCAGATTCTCTCCTGAAATAGAAACAATCACATCCTCTTAAACAAATATATGGAACTAAAACACCAAGTTCTTGCCCTAATTCCACGAATTACTGAAATAAATACCCAATATTAAATTGAATTATGCCAAGAATGAAGGAAAAACTTAGATTATGAACCCTAATAATATTATTATTCTAAAGATAAAAAGGGTATACATAATCACCTGTTCAAAACCCTAATTTAACAATTTTATACTGTAAATGAAATGATTCCTTCATCCAGTAAATGAGGGGAAAAAAAAAACCCTAACCTTCCACTGTTTCGAGTGAAGCGAATATCAGACTCCAAACCGCAATCTGATCGATTCTGCCACAAAAACATACAAAATCCCAATCAAACGAGTTTGCGATGGATGTCAAAAAGTCGATACGATCGATCACTGATCCAAGTAACGAAGCCCCGGTTCTTTTTTTTGAGAGACAGAGAGGGAAAGAGGGGTAGAGAGAGAGGGGGGTAGAGCGAGGTGCAGCTGAACAGAGACCAGTACGACGGTCTACGAGACTGAAGAGTTAACTCGGGGTACCGTATGTTTGCTGCTGCTGCTTGCGGTTGCGTCAGCATTCAGCATATTTGTACGTCTACGTGGCCCAATAAAAAGCATATATAATAGTTCTTTCATTAATGGCCTACTGTGATCATCATCGCATGTCTCCCACGAGGAGCTTATAAAATTTTCCTTATTTTTATTCATGAAAATTTTTACCCTCGGATTTAAAATATTTTCAAAACATCCAAAACAAAATTGTTCCAAATAGTGGAACATGAGGATGATTCAAGTGTTTGATTTTTTAAATATTTTTCATCGATTGATATAGTGTCTGCCGATATGTAAAATCTATAAGGAAAACATTTTCCCTTTAGGCCTAAAGCCCCTTAATCTCTTAGGATATGTGATCTCGCCACCTCATCCTGGGAGTCATCCTAGTAGTACTTATAGCATTACTCATATGGATCACTTTCTACTGGAATAGAAATTATTAGTGGAGATGAGATATAACGAGCAATTAAGCATGACGAAGGACGGTGCTATTTGAACATTGACACCAATGTTACAATTATAACATTGGACCGTTGGGTCCACATGGTGACACTTCGAGAGCTAAAATTTTGTGAGGTTATTCTATTCACTATGTAGATCATACTCACAAAAAATCAGTCCATTCTAAAGCCTCTAATCTCATAAAAAATTGAATCTTTTCCTCACCGTTAATTTAGAATCAGCTTCTGATCAATTTTTTATGGGGTTAGAAGTTTTATAATGTTATGATTTTTTGTGAGGATGATCTGCATAGTGAAGAGAACAACCTCACAAAATTTTAGCTCTTGAAGTGTAACCATGTGAACCCCACAATTCAATATTACAATTGTAACATTTAATCTCAATGTTCAAATAGGAGCTTCCCTATTTAAAACCTTGTGTATAGTCTATAAATAAAGCGCACCATCCATACCAACCATACCCTCAAAACGTTGGCTAGTACTGATTATGTATTTAATTTAGTACAAGCTTCCCTTTTTTAGGCATAAATCGTAAACCAGTAGTCGTGAGCCGTGACTATATATATATATATGGAGTTCAACTTTATACCAATCAGCATGACCGGGCTAAAAAGTTTTTTACTTTTCTGATTATTGTAGCCCTAACTAGTAATCCACTGATGCCACTATCAAGATTCTAAATGCAGTTTAGTAAAGTATTTTGTCGCATGATACTCGATCCATTGCTTTACTACTAGTTACTTTACTTTTTTAGGGCTTAAATTGAGATAATAATCAGATCTTTAATAAAGAGCACTCTGACAATTTTTTAAGGGGGGGAAATTGTTTAAAATGCAAAGAGAAAAAAGATGAAGAGCAGATCAGGTCATGGCTGAGAAAATGATATTCCACGATTTAACATAACACATTTAGAATATGGTAAAATGGATCCTTTAAACCTAAGGGATCCATCTTCCACAGTCGATAATCTCTTAAAAATGATTGAAAATGAGAGATAAAAAAAAGAAAAAAAAAAAGAAAATATAATTATATTTAAATGTTATTCTAATCTACTTCACAACAATGAAAAAAAAAATATATAACTACCACCTCTGAATCTAACGACTGCATCTACATGATATCTCAATGTATCGTGCGATCTATACTTATAGTGCATGATTGTCGCCTTACAAACAATATGGGGTAGCTATGTAACATGATTGTGCACTTGACCTCATGCACCAGGCTTAAAAGTGATTGAGAGTGTAGCAGGGGTTCAGTATTTAATATACAAATGCCATGTTTAGATAATCGAAATGATTACGTTTTCAAGAATATGTGGTTCGAGTATAGAGTGGGAATTGCAAATCCACCTATCTTGATTCTTAGATTTGTTATTCTTCGTTTTCAATAGCTTTTTTCGAGTTTAGCATGTGAACGGAGACATCAAAATTGAATCGCACATTCTAAAAAGCGATTCCAATTCCATCATCCATACAAACTCAAAAAGATAATTACATGAAATATCCTACATTTATGTTTTGGAGCACAAGTAAACCCACATACAAAAAATATTTGTTTGGAAAATAAATATTATTTGCAAGTACGAACTAGCTTAGCTGATAAAAAATGTTGCAGTTAATGGTACAAACTTGTGTTAAAATCTCGTTTGCATCGAATAAAATAGAAAAATGGTGGAGGGCGGACATAATCCAAGTGTGTACACGAATACTCTTTATTGTAGATGGTTGATCATTCGATGCTTGCAGGTTGACGATCTCTCCCTCTCTCCCTTATCTCTACCCATTTAGAGTGCTTTATTTGCCTATTAAAACTTTCTTAGTTCCGTCCTTACTTATATTTATAATTAAACATTAATCTCATAGTAAAAAAATAAAATAAAATACAAAAGCATGTTGGATTCGAATGGGACCCAAACCACACCTTTGATTTTTCAACCATCCGTCAAGGATAATGCAACGTAGTATAACATGAACAAAAAGTATACGGAGGGGTCCATGGCTCCATGCATAAGCGTTGTCTATAAGATGGACGATCCAGATTTAATAACATCCAGACGTTGCTGGCATAACTCGAATCCCGAGGTCGATTTTGCATCAGTAACCACCAGCATAGTCGTCATCAATAAAAGCAACTGATGCGCATCGTTGACTCAGCGTATTTTAGAACAATCCCACCGAGTGAACTAGGAAAAGTATCCAAGCAAGCGAGGCATTCAAAGTTCAAACGCATCGTTGCTATCATTCACTCAAAATCATACACCATCCTCCCTAAGGCACACCCTTCTTGATCGTCCTCTCAAACTTTATGACCGTTGGATTTGAAATTACAAGAAGAACGAACGGTATAGATCTAGGGTTTACATATAACCTAGGGTTGATATCAAGACTATTTTTTAAGATCTCAAGGAGCATTTCCACAAAAATTATTTACGGATGCGTACTTTAAGTCGTGTCACCTACACCGTGGATATTAGCAAAACCCTATAACTGGTACACATCCATTTTTTTCCCCCTTTCGTGAAATTTGTAGCCTCCATCTCAGTATTATAGCCTACGTTGCAAGCAGCGATTTAAGAGGCTTTTTTACGATCTTTAAAGGTGTCGGCCTGATTTCACTCCTTCTCTTTCTCCCAGCGCATGTGCAAGAAATTTAGGGTTTCTTTGTTAGAACTCCAAACACTTGTTGCTTGCCAGGGGTTATTGTTGAATCTTCCAATTTTTTTTAATATTTTTTTTCACTTGAAAAGTTCTTTTTTTTTTAGGGTTTACAGATCTTCAAATTAGCTTGTTCGAGCTAGTAAAAATTAGCCCGTAAAGATGTTTTGGCGTATGACTGCTCTGTCTGCTTCTTCTCCTGTAAGTGAAACCCTAGCTAATTCACTTATTTTTAATCTTATAGATGTAAAATTGAAATGTTCTTGATTTGTATGCTTTTTTCTTGTTGCTAGTTATTTGGCCGAAGTAAAATGATTTTTTGTTGTTGTTATTGTTAGGTTTTGGAGTAGGGTTTTATTGGGTTAATGGCCAATAGGGTTATTGTGTGCAATTCGGATTATTATTATTTTTGATATGGATTAGCGGGAATGCTAGAGATAGTTTTGGTCCCCTAGTTGGCGGATCTGATATTCTAAAATTAAATACTAATTTAAAGGCAATTCCTGTTTTGGGATTGTTTGGATTTACTTTACTCGTTTTACCCTTTACTGTTTGTAAGGGTTTCCAGATTTTCAATAATTTTTTTTTTTGCTTAGTATTTCGATTAGCTTGATGGGTTTAAATTTAGCCCTTCACTGGTCTTTCCTTAATTGTTCCTTTACTCTTTGCTGCCTGTTTCTCATTCTTTTCATTGGGTCTTTGATCCCTCTTTAAATAAAAATTCTTTACCAATCAAATAAGAAAATCGCCTTGTGGGTTCCGCATTGAATGAAGTACTCATGTTAGTGTTGATGTGCTACATTTTACATAAATTTATGTTTTGAGTAATTTTATTTGATCCATTAGTTCAAAGTTGACTAATGTGCCTCGCGTTAGAGTTGCTGTTCCTTTCCTCTTTGTACTCCTAGTAGTACAAAGAATTGTTTTGTCTGATTTTTCCCATTTCCAGCCTGTTGGGCTTTGTACTAAATTTTTTGAAATTTGAAGTCAATATCTTTTTTATTATGTGGACTTTGTGGTTGTTGGATGTGTTTATGGGTTTCAATTTGTAATGAGACATAAATATGAGGTGATAGATTTTACTCTTCCTCAAACTGATCTCTCTAGTTTTACATATGTTATACTTTCATGGGGAAAATTAATTTAATGGTTAAAACTTGGGAAACCAGGAATTCATGCACTTCTGATGTCTGTTCTCACCGATTTCAATATCTTGCAGGTGGAATCAGTTTTAGACAAGGAAAATTTCACTTTGGAAGAGCTCCTGGATGAGGAAGAGATAATCCAAGAATGCAAAGCTCTAAATAGTCGACTCATAAATTTGTATTGTCCACCTTTCTATTTGGTTGTCGCTTCCTACTTATTATAAACATTGTTTTTCCTTTATCTTTTTTTTTTTTTAAACATCTTCGAAGAATGAATGTTGGCAATCAATAAACCACATGTTTATAGAAGATATGACTTATGTGGAGGTTGTGTGTGTGGGTAAGAAGAAATAGAAATATTCATGTTCAAGGAACTAGGAAAATCCTCGATGAAAAATAAATAAGGGAATTTACTCAAGATGATTTCTCCATGTTGAACAAAGACAGTGGTGGCATTAGCGAGCTCTGACCAAAGATGTGACCCTTGATAAAACAGAATGGTGGAACAAGATTTGTGTAGCCAAACCCCAGTAGTCAGGACAAGGCTTTGTTGATTGGTAAATTTTGGTGTAATGCCTTCCATATCTTTAATTGATAGCTTGGGCAATGGACAAGCTATTATTGTTTCTTTAAACTCTAGGTGTTGGTTTAACAGTTACTGTGAGAGCATTGGTCCTTCGAAACGATGCTGGAGAGGTTTCAAGATAGAACTGAATGTCGAACAGAATTCATGTCGCTGACCCCAGTATTTGAATGAGGCAAGACGATGGCAAAGAGTAACTGCATCCAAGTGAATTTCTTTTTGTGTTTTTCTTTGTGGTCCTTGAAGCTCTTGTTACAGAAAGGGAAGCATGTTAAAACTGCCTTCATCATCATCTAATGTAAAAACAATGTCAAATGACTCAAATCCTTTAACATGGAACCAAAGTCTCTGCTTTAACTCATGCTAGATGTTCTCCTGAATTGATGATGTTTTAGGCTCAAGTTAGAGTTGAATAGAGAAAAGGATTGGTTACAAGGCAAGATGATGATGAAGGGTAATTGATCAACCAGAAATCCTTGTTGTGGTCCTTGAAGCTGTTGTTATAGAAAGGATTGGTTAAAACATCATTGTCAAATTCTTATTCCTAGTATCAGGAAAAAAAAAGCATGGCTAAGGAGTTGGAATATGATGTGAAGTTTGTTGTTCTCATAAAGATTTTTAATTGGTTGCAATGACATAGTCATGATCTTTCTTGCTTTTTTTTTTTTAAATAAAAAAATAAATAAATTATCTGGTATTTTTTATCTGTAATTTGTATGGAAGTTGACATCTCTCGTAGAATTCAAGCTGATTAGTTTCAAAACTGACCATGAAGGGCACTCTGTTTTCTTTTATGTGTTTCCAGTTTACGAGATAGGGCTCAGGTTGAACAGTTGCTGCGCTACATTGTTGAGGAAGCCCCAGAGGATGCAGAAAGCAAACGGGCCTTCAAGTAAAATTCTTATCCCCTGATGGAATTTTTTTTTAAACTAAAAAAATAGTCATGCTTTTGATTTCTTAATTGATAAGAAATAGATACTTTTGATTTTTCTGTAATTATATTTGCATGTTAATGATCTCATCTATTTCATGATTTAGGTTTCCGTTCATTGCCTGTGAGATTTTTACTTGTGAAATTGATGTTATCCTTAAGACCTTAGTAGAAGAAGAGGAGGTACGTGCTTTTGTTGTCTTTACAATTCATGCGTCCTTTCTGGTGATTAAAGTTGGTTTGGTAATGGTTGACTATTCTAATTTGGTATTTTCTGTGATTGCAGCTTATGGACTTACTTTTCTCTTTCTTGGAACCAAACCACCCTCATAGTACTTTATTGGCTGGGTACTTCAGCAAGGTACACTGTGTTGCTCGTTTATTATTCTTCTGGTCATGTGATGTTCCACTCTGGATCAATAACTTTCTGATTCTTGCCAGTAAATTCAGTTAATTAATGTGATTGATGTGGCGTGCCAGGTGGTTGTATGCCTTATGTTGCGGAAGACAGTGTCACTTATGAATTATGTTCAAGTAAGTAATTGTTTTAACTCTGGTAAACAATGGGCAACCTACTTGTTTCTGTTGTTGTTCTTGGATGACTATATTGATTTACAAACTGGTTCTTTATCAGGCTCACCAGGATGTCTTTCGCCAGCTGGTTGATTTGATAGGAATCACATCCATCATGGAGGTCAGTAACAAATGCTCAATGTCATGCATGCAGATTTTATAATGGATCATTATTACTGCTTCCCTGTGAGGATGAAGACTACTCTTTCCTGACAAACTGTCCTTCACAGGTTTTGATTCGACTTGTTGGAGCTGATGATCATATTTATCCCAATTTCATGGATGTCATGCAATGGTTAGCCAATAGCAATTTGCTAGAAATGATTGTGGATAAGTTGAACCCATCAGTAAGTTTCAAAATCGCATATTTTATTGAAAATAATTTAACTTTGAGCTCTTACGAGAGTTCTACCTTATTAGGAATATCATTTTGCTGCTTTTAATAATTTTTTTCAATGGAAAATGTAAAAAAAGTCCCTGTAAAAAAAGTCATTATGATTTTAGTCCTTGTTTTATAAATTTAGTCCCTACTTTTATGACTTTTATGTCCAAAAGTAGGGACTAAATTTATAAAACAAGGACTAAAATCATAATGACTTTTTTTACAGGGACTTTTTTTTTTCCAAAACCTCTTTTTTTAATTGAATTCACTGCTTTAAATATCATCTAAGGTTCTTGTTGCCACCCATGCATTCTTTAGTTTTTGGCTTTCTCTGATGATATGGTTGGCTAGGCATTAACTATAGAATGATGTTAGTCATCAGTTCTGGTTAACTCCATGAATCACTTGGTCGTTTTTAATCGATTCCTTCCAAATGAAACAGAGTTCTCCAGAAGTTCATGCTAACGTCGCAGAAACACTTTGTGCCATCACTCGTAATGCACCATCACCTCTATCTGTTAAACTCTCTAGCCCAAGGTTTGTTGTTCTTTGTTTATTTTTCTCATCCCAGATTTCCTTTTTCAGTAGATAATATATTGACGAGAAGGTTGTTCCACCTCATTCATATGCAGCTTTGTTGAAAGGATATTTGGTCATGCACTAGAAGATTCACAATCGAAGTCTGGCCTTGTCGACTCACTCTCAGTGTGTATCTCTTTGTTGGATCCCAAAAGATCAGCTTATTCTCCATTAGTTCACTCTATTCGAAGTCAACACTTGTATGAACCACAAATTCCTGTTAATCCTGAGACTGTTAGTGCCATGCTGCCAAAACTTGGTAAGTTTGTGGCTTTATTTTAGTGATTAAAAAAGTAAAGTTTGTGGGCATCGGTTTTGGTTGTTTGTTTTGCGAAGTGGTTGTGGTACTTTCTTCAGTGGGTTTCTCTTCACCACACTTCTTATACGTTATGTTATATACTTATGAAGATATCTTTGTTATGCATTTCTTTGATGCTTGATTCTGTATGGTGCTCCCATTACTGTAGATTTTAATCCATTGCAAATTTACTGTTGATTCCAATTCATTTCTGTGGTGCCAGAACTTATGTAATTCATCTTAGGTACTTATTATGTCTGCTTGTGGAATTTTTCCTTTATGCCTAGTTGGTTTGAGTCATGTATGTGTGTGGAATCCTGCACCTTCTTGATGTATAACCAAAATGTGATAGTGTTTTAAGTCTTTGCTTTTCTTTCAGTTATTAATTACTGTATGGAATGGAAGAACGGGAACTTCTATGCTCTTTGAAAATGTTGGGAGTAAGTTGCCTTAATCTCTGGCGGCTCATCAATATGAGCCAAACTTGGTATATTCTCGTGTGCTGCTTCCTATTCTAGTTCTTCCTGGAATGTTCTGAAGCGGCATAATTTTTCTGTTCATGTAAAGTTTTTTCCCCCTTTTCTGGGTTAAGTTCCGGATTCTTCAGAACTTAGTATCGCCACCTGTGATCTTCTTGGTGAAGTAGTTAGCCTTTAAAGAAACTATTAAATGCTGGGCATCCTTCTTCAAACAAATACTCCTGTGTATTTGATTACCATTTTGTTCCAAAGTAACTGGGGCCATATCTCTTTGAGGAAAGTATTGTTGGGTAACTTAAGATTCGTATCAACCTCTCTGTGCATCTTTTATATATCTGTTATTGTAAGTAATCATATATTGCACCATAAACATTAATTATTTTTAGAATTTTCTTTGTTTTATATTCGTTTTCATCATCAGTATTTGGCCATATTGGAATATGATGCATGAGTGACCTTCAGCACTTCAGATACTAGTTTTGTATTGTCAAAGTTTGCTCGCTGCATTATGAATCACGACCCTCATTTATGTTGCAGGTGACTTGCTTATGCTTTTGAATGTATGCTCTGATGATAAGGTTTTACCTACTACGTATGGTGAATTAAGGCCTCCTCTTGGGAAGCATCGCCTTAAGGTTGGTTTTACCATAAGACTTCTTTTCACTGCTTCATGAATCTTGATCCTTTGATATTTATTAGAATGGATGAGGAACATCAATTTTCTTGCAATCCCCAAATAATTCTTATAACATGGATTGATGATGATGTGAGGTTCTAAAGATTGCAATGATAATTTTCCAACTTCACATTGTTCTGTGGGTGTTTTCATGGGCATACTTCTAGATTATTGTGTATAATGAATCTACTTTTCGTATAAATGAGGGTTACTAAAAGCTGGTACTGTTTCCTATTAATCTCCAACTTCTTTTTCTAATTCCATTTTGCAATTGGTTTCAGACTGTGGAGTTCATTGCAGTATTGTTGAGGTCTGGCAATGAAATTGCTGAGAAGGAATTGGTTAGCTCGGGTGCTATCCTGAGAATCCTTGATCTCTTTTTTGAGTAAGCTGTTGATTCATTTTGTGATTTTCCAAAACGTACTATACAAAAGGGAAAGCCTATTAATGCTTGTTACAACACATGCAGGTACCCATTCCATAGTGCATTGCATCATCAGGTAGAAAGTATCATATTATCATGTTTGGAGAGCAAGGATAATACCATTGTTGATCATCTCCTTCGAGATTGTGATGTAGTTGGGAAAATCCTCCAAGCTGATAAGAATCCTGTTCTTTCCGGTGGTTCAAATCAGGTAATCATTATTTCACAGTAATGACATTTCCTTGTGCATCTCTTTACTCATTTCAATTTTTATTCATCATTTTATTATGTCAATATTTGATCTGAAATAATTGGTTGGACATCTGTTTGTCTACGTGATTCACAACTGTTTTTAGTTGCGTATATGTGAGCTGCACCAAGTTTTGCTCACATTTGTTTTTTCAAGGCTGCGATTCATGCACTATTATATGATAGATATTGTGCACCTTAGATTTGTGCTCTCTCCTTTAAGAAATAGCGATGGCAATAAGGATGATATTATGAGAATCTTTTTTTTTTTTTTGAAACATGAATAGTATGAGAATCTTATCGCTCAAAATAAGCAAGCATTTGATGGGGGAAAGAAGTAGTTTGAAATCACATAAATTTTGTTTTAGAGGGCTGTGTTTATGTTTGAGGGATAAGTTTTCTTTGAAAATAATGGTAGAGTGAATGATGATAAACAGAACATAATGTTTTTAAGTTTGCTGTTAAAGTTTTGTAATTTCTGATTAAAAAAAAGTTCAAGTTTTGTAATAGTTTCATAGATGTACTTTGTCAATTGTTTCTATTCTTCTGGGGTCTCACAGTAATAAATGTCAGCCCCTATTTTGGAAATTAACCTATCAAGATATCTGATGAAGTTTAATGGGACAGAGATCTTTGTTTCTTTTCTTCTAAATATTGTCACTATATGACAGTTTCACAATTCTGTGTTAATGGGTTGTGCTACAAGTAGTGAATATGAACTCAATTTTTTGACCTGCAGCCGACGTCATGTTCTGCTGGAAAATGGGCACCTCGAGCAGGCAATCTTGGACACATTACACGAATTTCTAACAAGCTTTTTCAGTTGGGTAATGGCAACAGTCATATTCAGGCATATTTACAGGTTGGTAACAGCTTACATTCACTTTTATGAATTTATATGAAATCTAAGAAATGGCAACAATCATATTCTAGGTTGGTAACAGCTTACATTCACTTTAATGATTTTATCTGAAATCTAAATGCAAAATGACATGAATCTTAAACATCTTCAAGTCTTCAGCCCTTAAAGTCATTTCAGAGTTTCTGTTTACACCTTAGGTTTTAGTTTACACCTTTGATATTTCAATGTAAAGAGATTGGGGTTTTTTTCCCCTCAAAAAGAGATTTGGGGTTCTAGTTTAAAGCAGATTTTATTATTAGAAGTATGATTCGTCTTTCATTGGTTCCTTTTTATTTTCTTAACTGTAATGGTGATCTGATTTACTTTTGTTGTGCATGAAAAGTAGCTTATAATATGAAGGAAAAACCAACTTCTTGCTTTAAACTTGACCATATATACTTTCCTTGTTATATACTTTGCTGTTGAGTTCTGCATGACTGACACCTTTTTCATTTTAGCTTGCAGCAAGACATCCATCTTTCATGAAACTTTACCATATGTACCTATGGAGAATTAGAAGCCTGTTTAACCATCTGGAACTTATACAGTTATACAATCTATCTCCTCTGTAACACATCAAAGTCTATCTTAATATATGCAACTATTACTTTCTTTCCAAATATTCCAACATCAAACGAATTTATGGAGCTTCTTCTAATCATTTAAAACTTTATCTTTGTTTATTGGTTCCTCACTTCCTCTTAGTCTCTCTTACTATTATATACATCTGCTAAAACATGTTCATTGTTACTTCCAGAACCTGGGTTTATTATCTAAGGTTGATTTAAGACTATCTGCTCACAGGGATTCATGCATAACAAAGAAGAAATTTATGTAATTAATGTATCTGGTTGACCTGCATTTATGTAGGAAAATGGTGAATGGGTTGATTGGCAAACAACTGTTCTGCAAGAGCGCAACACTGTAGAAAATGTCAACCGGTGGGCGTGTGGGTATGCTTCTTACCTATTGTTACCTATTTTATAAGAGGAAAAGTATCATCACTTTATTTATTTTAACCGATTGCTATTAAGGGCATTTAAAGTCTTAGTAAAATTAGTTTCTAAAACTGAAGTGTTCTGCTGTCCAATGCAGCCGCCCAAGTGCATTACAGGATAGGACGAGAGACAGTGACGAGGATGAACTTCATGACAGAGATTATGATGTAGCAGCACTAGCAAATAATCTAAGTCAGGCCTTTAGATACAGCATATATGAAAATGATGATGTCGAACAGGTACCTCGTGCTGCCTTCACTTAAATGTATCTGATGTGTTAAGATGCATCTCTTTTATGGTTTTATTATGTATTTCAAATTTTTTTTGAGAGAATAATGTATTTCTCGTCGTGTATTGTAATTTGCTTCTTGTGCTTGTTGCAGGTTCATGGGTCTCTTGAGCGGGATGATGAGGTAATATATGTCATTAATGCATATCTAGATACTGTTTATTTACATTCATGCAATATAGTTATATATATTGGTGATTAGTGTATAAATTCTTTACTTTCTTTTACTTTTTCTTTTGGGGTGTTTCCTTTAATGGTTAAACAACTGCAGGATGTTTATTTTGATGATGAATCGGCTGAAGTTGTGATATCGTCTCTGAGGCTTGGTGATGACCAGGAGAGGTACAGTTCTGAACATTGGTATACTTACATAGTTACATAAGTTACATATGTGTTGTTGAAAAATATAGGGAGTTTAAGGTGCTCATTGGTTAGGTGGCCAGCTAAAAGCATAAGAGATTGGTGCACTACCCTAAGTCCAACTTAGATATCCTAGGATGATATGACCTTAATCGAATCATCTAAATTTGAACAAAATGTAGTTAAATATTGGCCTAGGGGACCTAACTGACCTGATTTTCGAAAGAAATTTGTAGTATTCTGTTGTTTTGGTTATTGTAATACCTAAAATCTTGCGAACTGATATGAAGCTTGGGGTTCAATTTTTGCCGGGCTCCAAGCTCCAATAGTAATTTTTTTTTGTTGATAAAGCTATTGAAGAAGAGTTCAAGAACCTCGGATCCCAGTTGAGACTAATCTCTATGTTTCTCATTGTATGTATGTAGCAGTTTATTCACAAATTCGAACTGGTTTGCTTTCCAAGATGATAGAATTCATAGTGACCCTTTAAGCACTTCTGTAGAGAAGTTGGACGAGATCAATTTGAATGGAACAACAAATGGTGGCAGCAGTAGCAGTGATGATGAGGTGGTAGTTGGTGAGGACGAGGAGTTGATGGACAGCACAGCTTCTGTCAACGAGGCATCAGGATCCAGTACAAGTTTAACAAATGAGTTGAACAAAACTGCAACAAATGGGGGAGATACTAACCCTTGGGATGAGAAGGCTAGTGCTCCAGGTGATCTGGGTTTCGTTAACGGTGATCCATTTGGCAGTCAACCCGATTGGGTGGGATGGCGAGAGTCATCAGATATGCATGCTGGTGGGTCAGATGAGAAGCAACTCGATGATAACAGTAAACCTAACGTGAATTCTCTTTCAAATGGCGAGGTATTGCCAAATGGTACCAGAAGCCCTGTGGATTCCAGCAACGAGCAAGCTGGAACTGACCCGACTCACGGAGCTAGTGTTCCATCGTTGTTTGAAGAAGATGTCGAGTTTGTTGGTGTGGAGTTAGAGGGTACAGAGAAGGCTATGGAACAAGCGCTGAAGGAGGGAATAGTGGGGGAAGCAGGGCCTCTGAAGAGAAACATGACGGCAAAAACTGTGCCGGAAAAGGAGAAGTCGGAAGAAGACGAGGCAGAGAAATTAGAGTTCAATGATACCAACTACTGGAGGGTTGATCATGAGGTGGCTGTTGTTCAGGAATGAGGAGGGGAGGTTGTATTATCTGACCCTGAAGAAAGACTAGAGTCAATAATAATTATGTTCTCATCCTTGTTAGGAAATGGTATTTTTGTACAGTATTGTTTCCCTCCAGTGTGGGGGAAATGGATTGTAGGTTTATTATGTTTTCTCTGGTTATTTGTTATTGTTATTATTGTTATTATTATTATTCAAGTCATTTTGTTGTTTTTCTGAGTTATAGTTTTGTTGCATTTTAGTAGAATCTCACCTGCTAATCTGTGTTAAAAATTGGCCAATTTTCAGAAAATGTAAAATAGCTAGCTTCAGGGTTGATTTTACTTGAACTGAGTGAGAAGTTATCACAGATTCTTCTGGTCTGTCATGGATAGACCACTTCCTCACAATTGCGCATGCCTAGAAAGTAGATAGAAGTATCTTCCCATTATCGATAGAGGCGGGATCTTTGCTGACATCGTTATTCTTACATTGTGTTTACAGTGGCCGTGTGGATATGATGCAAGTGCTGATTTTAATTGAGGATGTTGTCCTTAGTAGATCATTTTCATCGAAAATTAGCCTATTCTAAATCTTTGAACTTTCTTATGATTCTTTTATTGTTTGCGATCCCCCTGTAGGGGCTTATAAGTTATATGCACCAAAACAGCCTTTTCTGTCATACTAGAATGGACTGAATTTTGAATACGAGATGTTCGATAGTCCTTCAAGCCGAAGGCCGCAATATCTTCTTAACCGAAGATCACTTGTTAAAATGGTTAGAAGCTAAGTAACCAGAGCTCGGGTCGGAGCGGGAACGAAAGTGGGAGTAGGAGCGTCGGAGCGGTCGATTAAAAAATGTTCTTAGTTCTAAAATACCTTCGGAGCGGGAGCGTCGGAGCGTAATTCAGAGCAGGAGCACGAGGTTGCGGAGCGGGAGCGTCATCCTTATACTAAGGTTTCGGTTACTAAGGTTGGAAGTATGAGTTTTGTTTCCGTAAAAGTAGTTATCTATTAATTTTAAAATTCATACTTAAAATCCACATCCAAAAAAACCATTAATTTGTGTACTGTTTGTTTATGCAATTTAGTTGTCACTTGTCACAAGTTTAACGTGCGTCTAAGATTCCTTCCATGTTGATTGGTGGTGACTTGAACTATGAGCTCGACTGACGGTTAAGACCCCACCGATCAGATGGCGCGTTCTTCTTCATCAAGTTAAACGTTTCAACGGTGTAGGGTGACTCTGTGTGTGTGTACGCATGAGGGTTAGTACATGATCAGCTTACCAATTTTTCAGAATCAGATTTCTTATTCTAACTAAAAACCAAACCAAAGAAGTAATATCAGAAAGGGGAAGAGTCAAGACTCCGAAGAACAATCTGTTACTGTCTTCAAGTCTTCAACTGCTCTCTAGTCTATTCTCTCTTCTCTCTCTCTCCACCAATACCCAAATAATGTGTCGCTAAAAGGTTCTTCTACTTTCTCTTTCGAACTTCGCATAATTTGTTTTTGATTAAAATGAATCGAATTAAACTTCGTTTTAAGGGGCGGGTTAGGATGGAAATCCATAGTTAGTTCAGTTCAGACTTTAATTTGGTTAATTGGGTTTTGTGCCCTCGCTTTTGTTTTGTTTTTTTTGGGTCGTCTTAAGAGTTAAAATTCTCTGTTTTTTGTATTTTTGGTCAGAACAACACTCATCTCTGAATTCTGTAGGTTTTTGTTGCAAAGGTGAAATTTTTAGTGAGTTTCAGTCACGAGGTTTAATTATTCAATATGGGTTTTCTTACATAATTTTTCTCAAATCTGCTCTTACAATTTTCTTGGATTCTGTTTTCAAACTTGTCCAGGTACTCTTCAACATATTAATACAAATATTTAAAATGCCCCGGAGGTCTGGCAACTCTTCATCAGCATCTAAACAATCAGGCAGTAATGAAGCAGTTGATTTAACTAAAGCTAGTGAGAGAATGGATTCTAGAGGAACTGGAGAAAGACCCAAAAGATCAGCGTTTTTATGGCTTGCATTACTTGTTGTAATTGTTTATTGCTCTTGGGCTGTTTATCGTTATCAGTTCGAGACCTTACCTAGACCTCTTGGTGTTAATGAGGCTGGTAAAAGGGGTTTCTCAGAACATCAGGCAATGGAGCATGTCAAGGCGTTGACTGAATTGGGTCCTCATCCTGTTGGTTCTGATGCCCTAGATCTTGCATTGCAGGTATGGGTTTTGGAGTATCTATATAATCAAGTTCCTTATACAGCTATTTATCATGGACTCTTCTATTAACAACCACTTGCTCTAAAAGCCCGAACTGTTAGAGAGGCACCACAATGTATATCACATAATTTTGCGGGTCTAACAGGGTGGACCACATTCATCTAACATCTTCTTAATCATACCTTTCACTTTAAATTTTTAATATCGATTTTTTTTTTCTTGTCCTTTTCTTTGTTATGTTTGATTAACCCATTTGCTTGAACACATCAGATAAGTAGTTAGTTAATTTTCGACATGGTTCTAAAAATTGAATTCACCCTGAACTTCCCTTAGTTACAGATTGGAATTGATTCGAGGAAGTTTAATTCAACATGGAGATGGGGAAGCTAAGTAAAAATTTCAGTAATTAAGAAAAGCTTGGAGAATTATTACCCCAACTTTGTAAACTTGCATTGATATTAGAGAAAATAATAAACTTGAGCTTGAGAACGCCATAACTCATTGTATCATAAGAAAAAATAATTTCAAGTAAGATATGCTAGATGATTAGCTATTGACGCAAACATGTAAGAAAGTGATAACTTGAGTAGCAAATGGATACTTTTTAAAGATAATATAATTACCTAGATTTTATAGACAACTTTGAATTACGACTCTGATTTTGCTTGTCTAGTGTTAAAAGAAACTAAGGTGATGATCCCTAAAAGGCCAGTACATCTCTCAGTTGATATATGATATGTTTCTTCCATTAGTTCAAAATCTAGATTGTAACTTAATATCGCACATGCATTACCACTCATTTCTTTCTGATTCACCACTCAGCAACGAGGAAACCAATTGTTCATATTTCTTGTTTGAGACAAGTGCTGGTGAGCAATCCAAATCAATTTTTTTTCCTTGTTTTCAAATATTGTAGTTATATTTATTTTGGGTTGTTCTATTTGTCTAGAGTTCAATAGATGTTTTTATTTCATTTTTTTCACTCCCACAATCATTTGTTTATGTTCAGTAGATACCAAATTACTTTACCTTTGGAATCATAGCATGGGGTTCTGCTTTTGATATTTCCTCTACTACCAGTATGTTTTGGCAGCATCAGAAAAGATTAAGAAAATGGCTCACTGGGAGGTTGATGTTCAAGTGGATTTCTTCCATGCAGAATCTGGTTCAAATAATCTTGTCAGCGGCCTGTTTAAGGGGAAGACACTTGTGTATTCAGATCTGAAACACGTGGTGCTGAGAATCTTACCAAAATATTCATCTACAGCAGAAGAAAACACAATTCTGGTTTCTTCTCACATTGACACTGTTTTCTCAACGTATGCCTCTTTTATCCTTGGTCTTATTTGTGGTTTGAAATTCCTCCCATTCTATTGCTTGTTTTGGTTATTTCTTAAAAATGCATCTTTACAAAAGAAATGAAGAGTTAAAACAGTTTTGTCACAGGAATGGCTGTCCTAAGAATGATATTTACTTGTATTTCTTTGTATTATGCCAACATCTATTATAATATACTATAGGAGAAGTCTTTCTTTGCCACGCGTCTCTCTCACAACCATGCTCCTTAAATCATGCCACGTGTTACTCTCTATCAAATCTCTTTTCCTTAAAAATTCTCTCTTTAAAAATTTATAGTAATTATAATAAGCAACTAAACTTTCTAATTATAATAAATCTTTTTCTCGCTAAAAATTCTCTCCTTAAAAATTTATAGTAATTAAAATTCTAAAACAACTAAACTTTCTAATTATCTAATAAAAAAATTCAATTTTTTTTTTAAAAAAAAGCCCCCGTGCCTTGCACGGGGTATTGGGGCTGGTCAATTTAAATAAGCAAGGGTTAACTGCTATGGAGTATAAATGCAGTTTTGTGAATTGTAATATTTCAACCTTGCTCCGAAGCACAAATTTCAAACTTATATGATACCTCAAGGCTGGTTGTGATTGGTATGCTTTTGCAAGTCAGCCTTTTGAACATGCTCATGGTATTTCCCCTATGAGTGCTGTTTCATGTATGGTCTCCCCATTCATAAGGAGGAAATTTTTTGTTATCTATTGAATCCTTGCATCTTCTATTCATGCATTGCAGATCGTATTATATGTGTTCTTTCTGACAGTATTAGACAATAATATTACTTCTTCTAACATATCACTGGGTTTTAGCTAGAGTTGGTAAATCAGCTAAGACATAAAAGAAATCAAATACTTATTAGAGAAGAACTTCCAAATTTACAAATTGCATTGAGAAGTTTCAATTTTTGTCTAGTCAATGCTTAAAATGGACAGGTGCTTGAAGAACATCTAGTGCAAATAATACTTCTTGACAATACAAACTTCTTCAGGCAATACTGTTGTGCACAATTACTATATTTTTTTTCCTTTGATTGGTGACACAATCATTGGTTTTGAGAGTATTCATTTGCATGTCATATGATAAGGTCCATGTGAGCTTCGATGCATGCATGCCAGTGCTCGTTGTGTGTGTGTGAGTTCTCAGATGATATCCAATTTTTCTACTGACACCTGACTGCATCAACAATCTACTGATGGTTAGATTGTAAGTCCCTATGGAATTGAATTTTTATCTTTAACAATGTTAGTAAGCTTCTCTCTCTCTCTATGAAGAGCTTGATGTAAAGTTTGGTATGGTTATGGGAGTCACTTGAGAGTTGAGACCTCAGGTTAATACCCTATGAGACTGTTATGACTAGTTTGGGCCTTTAAGGCATTGCAGCTGAAATGATTTCTCTTCATTTTGTGATGGATATCTCGTTGATGGATATCGTGTATACAGGCATAGACATAGATCTTAGAGATTATTTGTCATATGTTGGGTATTTTAGTCATAGTAAGGGGTTATATTTTTGTGGATGTTTTAAGGGTATTTTGGTCTGTTAGGTCATGTGTTGGTTGTTGTAGGAGTCGAGGGTTATGGTAGGAGTTGTGTTATTTTCTTAATTCTATATATGCTTTTGTTCTTTGTTTTAGAGACTCAATTGATACTGAATTAAGTAGAGAGGTGTTCTACCAAATTGCTTCCAATTTTATCTGGTTTTCCTTCCCATTTCTCCTCTCTCTTCCTCTATTTGTTCCTATATCTTCTTCTATTTTTTACTTCTTTTTTCTTCATCAATTTCTTCTCCTCTTCCTTTATTCTTTTTCTTTCTCTACCTTTTACTAATTTCTGAACCGGTACTACATCATTATCTTAATTATCAAATAAGATAGTTTTGTAATTGTTATGTAGCCATTATGAACCTTAGTAAGCAGTAATATTTTACACTTTAATATCCTGTAATTTGAGTATGTCAAAATTGACTGCATAATTTTCAGGGAAGGAGCTGGAGATTGCAGTTCTTGTGTGGCTGTTATGTTGGAGCTTGCTCGAGGAATTTCTCAATGGGCTCATGGATTTAAGAATGCTGTTATATTCCTGTTCAACACTGGGGAGGAGGAGGGTCTTAATGGTGCTCATAGCTTTATAACCCAGGTTCGGAACATTTAACTCAGACACTTAATGCTAATTCATATCTTCATCCCATTCTTTCATTAACTTTTACTGAAGCCTTGAGGAACATCCTTTACTTTTAGAGATTAGTAAGCTCAAATCTCAAAATAGCAATATAGCAGACATGGTTTAAGTATTCTGAAGAACCATTAAGTTTTTATTTATTTATTTGAAATAATAAAATTTGAGACAGTTCCTTTGTTTTTTTTTTGTTTTGTTTTTTTTTTTGACCTGATAAGTTGTTTAAGATTTTTAGGAGTATGTGCTAATGGTTTGAAAAGGAAAATAGATTACCATCTAGTGTTTGAAATTTTAAGGGACATGGTAATGAGAAGGGAATCTACAATTTAGGGTTTGGATCTAGTTATACTATTTTCTTCTTGGTGTGGTAAATTGTTCAATTATCTCACTTATGAGGATCATGTATCTGAATTGTTTCATATATTAATGAGATTCATTGGATACCTGATCAAGATGAAAATAAAATGTGAGGATCAAGCTTTGAAGGACAATAAATTTCTAACCACTGAAATTGTTGATGCAGCATCCATGGAGTAGTAG
Source organism: Macleaya cordata (assembly GCA_002174775.1). Taxonomy (NCBI): domain Eukaryota; kingdom Viridiplantae; phylum Streptophyta; class Magnoliopsida; order Ranunculales; family Papaveraceae; genus Macleaya; species Macleaya cordata. The sequence continues at coordinate 333,041 of MVGT01002031.1, read as the reverse complement.
CGTTCGTTTGGCTATTGATTTGGAAGCCATGGGTATCGGAGGGCAGTCCAGCATATTTCAGGTTAAATCATTTTTTATTGTGGTTGGATCAGGTGGAAGTCTTATGCATATAATTAATGGTACAATCTGCTAGTATCTGTACAGTCAAGTAGATAATTTAATCAATTGACTGCCTCTTGAATGCTAGAGAATGATGCTTATCATCTTATAAGTGCACTTATTGTGGACAATGTCCATTGCCCCTGTTAGTGTTCAACGGCAATCGAACAATCAGGTTGTTCAGGTCATCCTTTAAGCATGAAGAGGTAGTTCATCAATTAGACGAAATGGAAAGTAGCCAACTCTACCATCTACTTAACATTATGAGAAGCTCACAGTGACTCATCTGTTTTCGATACGTTGTCCATTGTTATGTTTATTCTAAAGTGTAAAGCGTTAGATCTGTGGTTCTGTTTAAAAAGTGAAGTAGTAACCTTAAATAGTTAAATGTTTCTGATCACTTCGTTTTCCCTATTTGTATTAACTCCTCTTTCATGTTGATATTTCACTAAGATTAAACCTCATGCATGATAGGCCGGTCCTGATTCATGGGCTATCGAAAACTTTGCCAAGGTAGCAAAGTATCCATCTGGACAAATCATTGCACAGGTTAGTAATTGTTTCTGTGGTATTTCTTATCTTCTTCACCTCTTGTTCTTTCAAAGCCAAAACCCAAACAAACTATGAGCTATTCCCCACATAAGCATATATCAAGGAAAACAGTGGGTTTAACTTGCTTCTGACAGATTTCTTTTACTTTATGTTTTGGATATATTTTATTCTTTCCTGTGTGGAAGCATACACTTCTTGCCTTTGATTATCATCCATGGTTGTGCAAGTGATCTTGCACTCAGCATCCATTTTTGAAGCTCTGCAATAATCTGTGGGAATTGACTTTTACTTAATTTTAATTTTTAAATGTCCGGAAGCATCCATTTTTTGGATTCTATAATCACTTGTACTGTACAAGCAATCTTGCACTGGGCATCTACATATGGACTTGAACTTTGGACTTAAGTTTGTATAGGAAACAAAAAAAGAACAAGAAAACATAGAACTGTTGAAGTAACATGTTTCTGAAATTCTCCTCTGACAAGATTTCTGAAGCTCTCTAATAACCTGTGACTCAGATAAGGCTAAAACAAATCCAGTTCTTTTACAGTTTGCATGATTCAGTATGTATAGTTTTACAGGCTCAAGTCCTTTCTCTTCATATGTTATAAGATTCAGGAGTCAATTCATCCATTTTTTGTAGTGCTGCAGGATCTCTTTTTTTCTGGAGTGATAAAATCTGCAACGGACTTCCAAATCTACAAAGAAGTTGCTGGTCTTTCTGGGCTTGATTTTGCCTACACAGATATTGGTGCAGTATATCACACAAAGGTTTGTGTTGCACATGTCGACTGATCTTGAATATTCTCTGAAGGCCGGTGCCTTGCTGTACTTGTAGTTTTTCATCTTTGTAAAAAAAGAAATATAAGTTGAACAAGGATGCACATGCCTTCTACCTGGGCTACTTGGCCCAAGTGTGATACTCTATTTCCGTAGCTTTAGGTTCTTCAAAGTTCAACGTTTGGACTGTCATTTACCAGCAGAGAAAGTGGTAATTCAATAGCTTTATCAGAAAATCATAGTTTGGATATGTTACTTGGCCAAGTTTTAAATAATCTAAACAAATTTAGAGTCTGACCATTATTCATGGGTATATTGAGGTTATAATGCTATCCCTGTGGTATAATTTCTCTCTAGGTTTGATATTACTTTTTATTCTCATATTTTACATTTATGTTTTAAAGTATGAATGTATGATTCGTTTGTACTTCATGATAAACGTAAAAGTGTTCTTATGGAAAACTAGTTAAACATTATAATTAATCTAAATGAACAGTGGTAACTGTTACACTACCTAGACACTTCCACATACCAACATACCTGTATCGTTGCAGTAGGAAATCAACTTTTGTAGTGGAAGTTGCAGGAATATTTGTATCTTAGTTTTCTTAGGTCATATCTTACTAACATCGTTTTCTTAACTCGTAATAATTTTGTCATTTTTTTTTATCAAAATTCATAAATACTATATCATAGCAACTCTTATTCACTATCTTAGAGTTTAATTGACGTTAGTCATGATGCTAGAAGATAGTTGATACTTAACTGAAGAAAAACTAAATGTTGGACATATTAGATGAGAAACCCGTAGCATATGTGCCTGCATTCTTGGGAGTCAAGAGTCTAATCTTCATTGCCTGTACCAGTTTCTTTGTTCATATCCATATGTGGGCATCTTAGGAATAAGAGTTGTTATAATGGTTTTTCAAAAAAAAAAAAAAAATTGTTATAATGGAATTTTTGTGAAAGTCATTAGTATCTTATATGAGAGAACAAATATTGCAGATAACTGTTATAAATTATAATGCCCTTTTAGCGGCATTTTGACTACCTTTGTTGAAAGTTTATACCACGAGGCCAAGACCCTGGATTTAGTGAATTAACATGGTTAAATCCTTGATTGAGTGGTAATTTTTGACTCATGGTTGTTGACTATGTGATTTATGTTCTTTCTGGTTACAAATTTTGAATTCATGAAAATTTAATGCTTCCGACGGCTTAATGCAGATGAACATTTTTATTTTTACATATTTCAGTGCAAATATTAATGTTGATTTGATGTATCTTTTCGTTTTAAGGATAAAATTTCAAATGTTTCTACAATGCAGAATGACAAATTAAAGCTTTTGAAGCCTGGCTCCCTTCAGCACCTTGGAGAAAATATGCTTGCCTTTCTGCTTCAGACTGCTACTTCATCTCATCTTCCTAAAGGGAAGTCAGTGGAAACTGATAAAGATGCAGGAGAAGAGCAGGCTATCTTTTTTGACATTCTGGTAGCACAACTATTAGAACTATATTAATATTCTGGACCTTTCTTGTAGGAAATGTTTAAATGTTATCATCTGACAAAATGTGTTCCCATTTGCAACTTCACAGGGGTCATACATGGTTGTGTACCATCAACGTCTTGCAACTATGCTTCAAAATTCTGTGCTATTGCAGTCACTTCTAATATGGACAACATCTTTGTTTATGGGTGGCTATCCGGCTGCTGTATCACTGGGATTATCATTTTTAAGTGTTCTCCTCATGTGGATTTTCTCACTAGGCTGCTCTCTTCTTGTTGCCTTCCTTCTACCTCTAATTTGTTCATCACCAGCGCCCTATATTGCCAGTCCGTGGGTAGTTGTTGGCTTGTTTGCTGCACCAGCTGTTCTTGGGGCACTAACTGGTCAACATATCGGTTATCTTTTGCTTATCAAGTATTTGCAGAGTGTTTTTGCCAAGAGAGAGCAGAATAGATCATCTGTTGTTCAAGCTGATATTATCAAGTTGGAGGCTGAGAGGTGGCTATTTAAATCTGGTTTCCTGCAGTGGCTTGTTGTTTTAATGGTGGGAAATTTTTATAAGATTGGATCTTCCTACATGGCTCTTCTTTGGCTAGTCTCGCCTGCTTTTGCATGTAAGTCACTTCCCCGATTCACCATAGAAATTTTTTGATTTACTGTCCTGATATGTTATTACTTACCTAATTCTATTTTATGGAAATTCATAGTTGGCTTCCTCGAGGCAACATTATCTCCAGTGCGAGCACCAAAGCCTCTCAAAATCGTAACCTTGCTGCTGGGTTTGGCTCTTCCAATTTTAATGTCTGCCGGTATATTTATTCGGTTGACAGGGACATTAACTGGGATTATAGTTCGGTTGGAAAGGTAAGGTTTATGGTATTCTTTTAACTTTCAAGTGCACAATGACTTCTAGAAACATTCTATTCTGAAATTTAAAGATTTCTTCCTTGATTCAGGTGCTATTAAACTGAAGGTATTAACCTCATTTTCCATGGATTTGCAGGAACCCCGGTAGCACACCTGAGTGGCTAGGAAATGTAATGGTTGCTGTATTTGTCGCAACCATTGTTTGTCTAACTCTAGTGTATCTTCTTTCGTATGTTCACCTTTCAGGTCTTTATTTCATTTCAATTACATTTTTTATTACATGCCACTGAATTTTTTGGGTATTTGAATGCAGACTGTCATAATATTATTTAATTTTTACTGCTGGAAAAAGGCTCAAATGATGGTCTAAGACCATTTTTAAATGTTATCATCTGCTACTGGCCATCTTCTAGGTACAGATAGTACATATTGAGATTGTATGGTTGATATGCCTTGGATGTGTTCCTAAACTCACACAAGCATATAACTCCAATCATCCAACATTGAACTCTTTTATAGACCATTTAGTGGCTCTCATAACTGGCAAAACTATTCCATTAAAAGTGTGCTTAGGATCCTTTAATATCTGAGTTTGGGCAGTTGTCCGTCGTCCAATTTCAGGCCCATCAATTAGTCAGTCTGCATTTTAGCACATTCAGTGGTTGGGCATCTAGTACCAGACTAATGTCTATGTGGATGTGGTGTTTTGTTTCATTTAGTCTTGAGGATGGTAATGGCCCTTATGTGCATGGATGGAAAAGTGGGTTTTGCCTTAATCAAATAAAAAGCTTCCCCATTTATCAGCCAAATGGTCATCCTTCTACTTTGTCCTTATAAACTAACTTCGTTGTGCACCTCTTCCCTAATTAGCTTAAATGCATGATTTTTTGTTTTTTTTGACAGAGTTCGATTTGGATTAGTTATCTCACAATTGCTAGCTGCAACTCTGTTTGTTCAATTAATGTATGTAGGTCCAAAAAGATCAGTCATACTGGCAACTTTTGCTCTGTTTGGCCTCACGCTTGCTGCAGTATTGGCTGGTATCATCCCTCCATTTACTGAAGATATTGCTCGAGCGGTAAATGTAAGTTTTCTCTGGCACACAAGATATTACTTTGGTCATAACGAATCCACGAAGCCTGGGCTTTTTTTCCAAGATGGAGACAATAGTTTCATGTTTCTGATGCAATATTTTGCATGTGGTTCACCTATTCTTCAGTTCAACACCCTAAAGAAAACTGATCAACACCCTTAATTGCCTATTCAAGACAAAAATAAGCAAAATATTCAATGATTAAAAGAGGAAGTGGTGACACAGTATGAAAAAGGACAACACACTGGATAGTTTTATTTTTAACTTTCTGGCATTAGTCAATCCTAGAAGTGCTTCACTGGTTCAAACAATCTGAATTATTTTGGGATTGGTCAGTGGGTTGGGGTGAAGTGTTCCTGTTGTGTTCAGTATTTCATGTCATAGAAGTTCTTTCAGTTCATTTCCACATACAAAAACACTTCAAATACTAAGGCTATCTGTTCTTGTGTTCGCTTTGTTTTTTTTTGTATGAATGATGCTATTTTTGAGATAGGGCATTGTATTTTCTTCTGGTGTATTGTATTGTTCTTTCTTCCGATTTGTTTTGAACTTGTGCATCATTGATTGGGTTAGGCTTTCTACTCTTTTCGTTTTTTCCCTTCTTTTTGGAGCATTTAGGTGCTTCTAGTTACATTGCGGTTAAATTGTCGTCTTATATGCTTCTCAATTTCTCTGTTCCCTCCGTTTTCTTTTCAACATGGGATTTCTGAAAGGCAAACTATGAATACCAAGTCATGTTAGAGTACATCTAATGGTTTACAGGTCGTGCATGTTGTGGAGACAAATGGAGCACATGGAGAAACCCAAACCCCAAGTTCATATATTTCTATGTTTTCTGTGACTCCTGGCAAATTGATTGAGGAGCTTGAACATGTTAAGGAAGAAGGATTTGTTTGTGGAAAAGAGAAGGTGGTTGATTTTGTTACTTTCACAGTTAATTATGGTTGCTGGAGTTCTGATGACACTCAAAGTGGTTGGAGTGAGTCAGATATTCCCACGCTAAATGTTAAAAGTGACATGAAGAAAGATGAGAGGGTGACTGAGGTTTCTATCGATACAAAACTTTCTACACGCTGGGCACTTGCAATCAATACTGAGGAAATTGAAGACTTCAAGATTGAAGGTAAGAAACTTTTTAGTAAAGTTGCTTTCTAATGTTTCTGCGTCTGAACATGAGACAAGCAGGCAGACATGAGATTCTAACATTGGGACCCTGAAAAACCTGAAGTGGTGAAACATACATGCACTTTATTTTGCCAGGAAAGTTGTACCTCAAATTTGATCTTTGTTTTCCCCAAAAAACCATTCTATTTGCAAAACTTGGGCATATATTGAACTGTTTGAGATACATAGCCATATCTTGAACAATCATTTGTCCGTTAGTTTTGAACAAGGAACTTTCAATACAATGATGTATCCGTAACAAAATTACCCAAGAGATATGAAAGTATAGAATCATATCGAATTGAGCAAACCATGTTAGAAAAAAAAAAAAAAACTTGATTTGTCTACTTTCTTCTGGTTTGCAGTAAATTCAGAAGAGTTGGTTCAAATCGGCAACAAGAACGGCGTTGATGGGTGGCACATTATTCAGTTTTCAGGAGGGAAGAATGCTCCTACAAAGTTTGATCTGACTCTTTTCAGGGCCAAGAATTCTACCCGGTCGACTCGCAATGCCAATGGAGATAGAAGGGATCAGAATCTTCTCTTAAAATTAAGAACTGATGTGAACAGATGGACACCCAAAGCTGAAAGAGTTCTTAAGAAGCTACCCAAGTGGTGTTCCATGTTTGGAAAATCAACTTCTCCTCAGGCCTTAGCTTTCTTAAGTAGTCTTCCTGTTGATTTCTAGTTGCAAAAGAACTTCACATAGATTTTTTTTTTTTTTTTTCCATAGAGTTTTGAGTTATAGTTATCTCCCATTTCTTAACCCACTAGTGACAATTATTTATTTTGTAATATACCAGTTGGGACTTGGGACGAATTGACTCTTCTCATTTAGTGGAAAAAAGCGGGGTTTGATTGAATATTTTTGGATGGTCCATAGCTTCTCACACTTTTTCTGTACAGATGATGCCAGCCATTCGTTTTACAGCATAAACATGGACGGCTGAAGATAAAATATTGTCCGACGTACCCTGAGAGATTTTGATGTATGGCATCACCAATTGGACAGTCAAGATCAGCCGACCCCATGATCTTTCTATTTGCTGTTTTATAATGCAATTTCAATCATGATCCTTTGATATTTGTTTTTAGTTGTTTTACTAGTACACTCTGCTGCCATTTTTTTTCACGAGTCAGCAGAAAGCCATAAAACAGCTTGCCATGGCAGCTTCTGAAAGAATCTGAACATTACTGTTAAAATTGAATACACCCATGGTTATGTTAAACATCGCATAAACGATCTTTTAGACCTTCTTTCGATTTTCAAACTGTTATTTACGTCTTTATAAGACTATTATTCAACGAGGAAAAAGAAATGCATCTTGTTGTTTCAATTTGAAAACCAGTTTTTCAAAACTAACACCTGCACTGCAACATAATAATGTTAGAATGTTTGTATTATGCAGAAAAAGCGCTGTTATGAACGGAAAAAGGGTTCATTATGCGTGCTCAGAAATTCAACTCAACCAAATTGACTACCAGAAAAAAAAAAAACTATGACATCCTCTGCTACCATGAATCGTTTTGGTATGGTGTTTCCGCTTCATTACAATCAATCACATTCGTTTGAACCAATGTTATGAAAACCGGACCGGTCATCGAGCCGAAATTTTCCAAAACTGGTTGGACCTAGGTTCGATTCTGTTGGACCGGTTATATTTATTAAATAATTTTAGAAATAAATTTTTTTTTTAAAAAAAAATATAGGAAATCTTATAAGGTAAAAACAAAAAATATATAGATAAATTGTCATTATCATCAACATAATTGTCTTTAATTTTTAAAGTTGAGTAGGAATCTCTTCGTTATCTAAAAGACTAAACCTAATCTCTTTGTTTTGGTACGTTTTTCACTTTTTTAAAAAAAAAAAAACTTACAAAACCGGGTTTATGAAAGAACCGATTGATACGGTTCGGTGGTTCGACCATCGGTTCTAATCAGACCGTCGGTTCTCATATCCAGACCGGTTTGACCTAGACCGAACCGAAAAAAAACAAAATTCTGGTCGGACCGCCGGTTTGATCCAGTTTTGATAACATTGGTTTGAACCCACACCCATAAGATGGGCAACCATTAGTTTGCATGTTTAAAAGTCTCATCTTCTGATTTTCACCCAGTATCTTAATATCAACAGTCTATATGCAAAAACAAAATAAGAACACTGAAAAAGAAAAATATTCTAAAGTCAAACATATCGTTTGAGGCCCCTTGATATCAGCTTTAAGATGACCATTTAGTAACAAATATCATTAGAAAATCCAATTGTAGCTCAGGGAATTTCAAGCAGCTTATTTTGCACTACCATTTTGCATATCCCCAAAATGCTGCATGTGAAAAATTATAATTTTATATTGTTGTGATAGGTAATTTTACACAGACTATTGAGAAATTCATAACTCTTTTTAAGTGCTAATCTGATGCCGGAAGGCGAAGTAAGATGGTGTAACAAGAGTCCTAGAGATATCTCCAAGTATCTGAATCATCAGAACATCTACATCGTAATATGCCAAACAAATCTCCCTCTAATTGAAGGATGGAAGCAATTACCAGGACAGAGAAATAGCAAGGTAGAGCTACTCGGCTTATGATGCTTGAACAAACTTGTCCAAGGCAGATGTATCCAAAGCCGAGAAATCTTTAACAGCAGAAAGCACAGCGAGTCCAAGCTTTACTGCATCCTCACTGCTTGGTGCCTGAAATGTTTTCTCATCATGCATCAATGGCTATATATATTGGGGTGGTTGCTCATAACTGAAAGATGCAGAGGTTTTTCATACCTCAATGTTAAGGGGTAGAACGGGATCATGTAGGGATAGTCTCAGAAGGAACCACCCGCCATAGCCAGAGACTCGAACCTGTTTACATGGAGAAACATGTGCAGATATGGTAAGCTGTCATGCTTTAGAACTCAAAAACCTATTCATGATACATGGGTATTTTGAGTCCAAAATTTGAATGGAGAATGCCAATTGCAGAACGAAGAATTCGAAGTTGAAGGGATAATGTTCCAACATCTAGTAACATATATAAGAGTTACAAGGCTAACCGATAAGTCTATAATATGCCAGTCCCACTTCATAGAATTAAACTCTCTGTCGTCAAACTTACTCCTTCATAGTTAACAGGGGCTTTTTGAAGCTTTGGATCTGAATCTATAGTGTTTTCCAAGTGTTTCAGCACTGCCTCTCCATAGTCCCGGAAAGATCTGAAAGCACAGATTTGTAATGAATCCACAATACCAAAAGCTATAAAAAGAAATTAGGGGGGAATATCCAGCATACCCTCCTTTGAGATCTGTATGATTCTGATCGATCTTGAATCTCAGTTCAGTAGCAACAGCTGGTTCCTCCAGGCCCTCAACCAGATCAGTTAGCACTTTACTGCCACCAGCACTTCCAGATGCTTGGGCTGAAGCAAGTTTGTTCAAGAGCTTGACCTAAAACAAATATCATATAAAGAATGAAGAAAGGAAACAGAAGAAAATGATAATGAGAAAGTGAGATGGATGATTGTTCATGAATGTCAGACAGTCATAGATATTATCAGTCAATGCCTACCATGAGGTATGCGCCATCATCGAGCCAGTGATTCTCTCTGAGAGCGCCATGCCCACTAGTTTCAATAGCTAGATGTGATTCTTCACCCACAGAGTTCTGTCAGAAATATTTTTACTCAGGAATTTTTCTGGATGTGAGATTATTGGTTTGAAAGGCTACTAAAAAGACAAGAAACAGATAAAGCAATCAAATTAAACCCGGTATACAATAAAAAGTATTAAGTGCTAGCCAGAAACTTGGCTAATTAAGGGTTCAGAATGTCCAAGAAAAGAAGTTCATTAAAAAATTGTTCAACAAACTTCAACATAGAATTGTCAAGAAGCAGCAATATAGAGCTCGATATTAATAACTAGACGAAAAAAAGGAAGTTTATTCAGTCAGAAAATCAAGTTTAAAGCAACACTAAACAACTCAACATATATAATATGGATACGCAGTTGAACTTAAGTAAAATAAAATCTCACCAAGCGAATTGCCTCATCTATGACGTTTTTGTAGCCTCTCTTAAACCGGTGATGTTTTCCTCCTTCAGAAAATGAAAAGGAATGAGGATATGATCCCTAACGAATATGGAATTTTATGAAAACTCAATTCCAGCTTACCAAGTTTCTTTTCGATAAAAGTAGTTAACCCATCCGAAGTCACACTGTCTGTGACAATAGTTGTTCCTGGATGCTACTAGCAAGAACACAATCAGAAGGAAAAAAAATATTAAAAAAATAAAAACCTTATTCAAAGAAAAGGTGAGAATTTGAATCAAAGTTCACTGAGGAAAACAGCAAGCTCACAGAATCTTACTTCTTCAAGAACAATAGCGGACATTAAAGCAATTAGCCTATTGCGGTTGAACTCACGGCCAGCAGAATCCACAGCAGCAGATCTAAAACAAAGAACTATAAAGAGACGGACTAAAATGCAAGTCAGATGAACATATGAAATGTATAAAAATTACCTGTCAACATCTGTGTCAAAGATGATGCCTAAGTCAGCCTTGTTATCAAGTACTGCTTGGGTTATGGCTTTCATGGCTGCCTTATCCTCTGGATTAGGAATGTGATTTGGGAACAGACCTGATACCAAGCAAATTTTTATTTCCTTTTCAATAACACCATTATGAAGAAACCTCTTCAAAATTTGAGTTATAGCAATTACCATCTGGCTCCAGGAACTGACTGCCAGAAGTAATAGCTCCTAGAGGTTCAAGCACCTTTGCCTGACAAAGCATTGAAATAGAACAGCTATAAACAAACTGCAACTCCATAGAAAACAATGCAAAAAAATGAACTTACTGCAAAAAATCCTCCTGCTCCATTCCCTGCATCAACAACTATATGGAACCCCTCCAATGGTTTCTCTGAAAATTAAACATGAAGCAGAGTGAACATATGTAGACCACTTAGATCGTCTTAGACATAGATGCAACATTTATTTTTGATGAAGATGCAATATATGATAACAACAGTATTAATAAAAACAAGAAGCAGTAGGAACTATGAAATGTATGCAGAAAAAAGATATCCACAGTAGTTCAATGGATTGATTGTCCATCTAATGAAGGAAGGGAAACTGAACCTCTGAGAATAAAACAAGAAAGAGTCCTATCACAATTTTGATTACTGTGATCTTACAGGCTATATTATATTGCCTTGCAAATAGAAGTATTACCTATATTCCCAGCAGCTTTGCGAACTGCTTTTACAAGACCCGAAGTATAGACAGACATGTAATCCACCCGCTTTACAGATGCAGAAGCTGCTTGTTCTGAATACTTTAAACTTTCAACAGAGAAGTTAGCATATATATTGGCAGCACGCTCCAAGATGTCTTTGATGTCAGCTTTCCCCAGTCCTCCAGCATTTGTGAAAAATTTAAACCCATTTCGGTTGTAAGGAAGATGGCTGGCTGTTGTCATGACATGAATACAACTTAGTTGAAAATATCTTTATGTGCAAGTGATTGAATAGCCAAAAAGTTCTTGGCTCAACTGAAAATACTATGTGTGAGAAAATTTTAAAGAAAGTAATTAGAAGGCAGCATATAACTAAACACTATTTCTAGCTGCACGAAATAATAATTAGCAAATGATTATGAGCTAATAATGATGGAAGAATCTCAAAGCATCTGCTCCACATGAATCTCCAGGCCTTCCATTCCAGACAAGCTAATCAAGTATTATATACAGTTTTAACAATGTACCTGTTATCATTATGGATCCGTCAACTGGACATATAAACTCTTCATCTTCTGAAAGCGTGCTGTTAAACATTGCTGGTGTAGATGCTAATCTACAAAAACACATAAGCATGAACAGGTTATCTGAATCAGTTTCATTTCAGTCATAGAGAATACAATGAAGTTTCCTTCAAGATATCATCGAACAAGTAGGAAACAGAATGGGAAAAATCATTCCATTCTGAATCACTTGAAGATACACTCAACTAAATAGTCTATCTAATATGAATGAATAAGAATTATTACTCACCCATATTGAACAACTTCCAGGCCAGCACCTGCGAGTCCTCGAGAAACTGCATCCTGAAAATTTAATCATCCAATCCTTCACCATTCACCAGAACTGCCTTAAATTTCATTCCCAATTGTATCAGAGGAGAAAAAAGAAAACGAATGAAAAAGGTGAACCTGAAGTGACTGTGCAGAGATCCGTGAATCATGTCCAATGGAAACTCTAAGACGTTTAGATGCATCTATTTTCTTTTTGTCCAACAACCATGCAGCAAAGCCAGCAGCTATTGCTTCTGTAACAGGCTCAGTCAGGTTAACAGGTTCTCCCTCAACACCAGCAACAGCAACACCTCGAATATCACTGCACAGATCAATGGGCCTCTAAAATCTATAATATGTTACCCAGTAATAGGAAATCAGGGCCCCAAACTTGATGGACTTAGGGTTCAACAATGAGTTCAATATCAATGTTTATTTGGTGGCTATAGATATTAATATTTTGATTCTATACAGATCTAGCATGCTCACTCCCAACTTTAGAGTTGGTCTGCACTTGCATACACTACGTGCTGCAAGAAATGCTTAATCCCCACATGTCAGCATACAAGCTTCTTTTCATGCTCTATAAAATGTATTTGTTAAATGTATATTGGTGTAACTTCAACATATGAAGCATCAACAATATGCTGAGTATCAAAGCTCTGTGGTTACCAGTACTAATTCAACATATATCATCTACATTGCAACTTTAACACATGATGCATCAATTGACTAGAGTCCACTACATTTACATGCAGTGGAGCATGAATACATTACCTGCCATTCTGGAGCTTTTTAAAATCAACTTTTTCCAAATGTGGTGCTGCACTAGTAGCTGGAACAGCTGCATAATAGGTAAAGGAAAGAAATTACATAAGCTGAAAGGAATAAGTCGTTTAGTTGATCAGCAGAGCATGCTGAAGCAGTCAGAGTGCTTTCTCACCAAATTTTTCATGATAACACAAAAAAGAACCAACATTAATATAAGAGAGAATCGTGCTATCCCATGCCCTTATGACAAACAACATTAATAAGAAAGAATAATGATATCCCATGCTGCAGCATGGGACATAAGTCCTGAGGTCATTGTAGCCTGTATGATAACTGTGGAGGGGAGAGAGCCTCATGATTTATGGGCAATAGTTATATTTTTTCACCTGTGTGTATGTTGGGTGAGCTAGACCCAAATCATGCATTTCTCTCCATTCCACAGAGGTATCCTGCGGTCCACAATTTGACTGCATGATTTCTATCGCATGCTAAAAGAAATATGGAAACCGACCAAAAAAAGAAAGAAATATGGAAAAAAATTATTCCAAAGTGAGATTGGCTAGAAATATGCAGTATCTTTTGGGTAACAAGAAAAACTATGGTCATAATTTGAGATCAACCTGGATAGTCAGAGTCTAGAACAGACCATTGCAATAAACAGTTCCCCGGTTTCCAGGACCACTCTGGTATGAGGCTAAGCTACGCAATTGCATGGCTGAGAAGCCAGTCCATGCCAACTTCCTCGCTTGAAAGGGAAGCGAGTTGCGCATAGTAAATTGAGTGTCCAACTGTCTATTCCGTTGGCAACATTGTGCCACGAAAACATTTTGAACAATCTTCCCTGATGCTGCTGCATACAAATCCGCACTTCTATCAGATCTAAAATTTCTTTGAGCTTAATCAAACGTTCAACAATTCAATTAATTATTTATTTTTGATAAGCACCAGTAATTTGATAATGAATAGTAATGGTGTTTTATGTGGAAATTCTGAGTGGTCAACAATATCTCAATCAATAAACAGTTTTTACTGAGCTTACGCGATCGAGGAAGAGAAAATGATTCAAAAGTTATTAGTTTTATGTATCAAAAACAAAATTTGATTATGTAGGTTGATGATTTAAATAAAAGAATTGACCTCCGCCAATCACAAAAGCAGAACAAGAAATCCTAGAGTTTGCAGTATCAGAAACCTAAAATGAAGTAGTAACATATCATCATCTTAGAATTGGCAAACCAGTTCACTAAGTTGTTCATCTTAAATCTTTCTTTTTTATCAATCTAAATGGATCCAAGAAACACACATCAATTCTAACCAAAATTTAGATTGTTAAATCGCGAAATGAAGCTCAATTAGATAAAGCATACCTGCCATTTGAGAATTGAACTAACTCTGTGTGGCTTTCTCAGATGATGATTCTAGAGAGAGAAAGAGGAGAGCGAACAGAAAGAACTGGATGAGCGGAGAAACTAAAGAAGGCAAACTCAAGAGAGAGAACCAATACGGCATATTCAATAGAAGAACTTGGGTGTTGTTTCCTAATACCTACACTGCGTGTTAGTCCGCCCAGATATCGCAACGTGGAATTCTTCTAGTCCGTAAGATTATTTTTTGTCCGTTGACTGGATATGTCGAGTCAGCCTTTAAACCTTTTATCCATTTAGGATCAAAAGAGAGGTTGGCGTGTTTTTTCTATACGTGTATTCTAGGGTTTCTGCGAAAAGATTTTTGTTTCTTAGGATTCTAGAGAGAGAAGATGATCGAGGTGGTGTTGAACGATCGATTGGGGAAGAAAGTAAGGGTGAAGTGCAACGATGACGACACGATCGGAGACCTGAAGAAGCTGGTGGCAGCGCAGACGGGTACGAGAGCCGAAAAGATCAGAATTCAGAAGTGGTACACCATCTACAAGGACCATATCACCCTCAAAGACTACGAGATTCACGACGGCATGGGTCTTGAACTCTACTACAATTAGGTATTTGTTTGATTTTGATTCTTATTATTCGCAGTCTTCAATTCACCTCTTTACTCAATTCTTATTTGCTTTCACTGTTAATTTCGTTATTTCGAAGAGTTAGGTTTAATCGTTCGTTTTATATATTTTCTGATTATTTATGCATACTATTTTTTTTTTTCTCTTAGAATTTTTATAGGTAAGCAACTAACGAAGACTGTATTTAGATAACCCTCTGATATTCATGAATTTAGGTTAGCATTTATGCATGAGCTGGAACAGACGTCTGATATGCAAAATTATCAGAAACTGGTGTTTGGTTCTTACATTTTATCCTATGTAGACTATTTTTTGTAGGTTCACTTTAGTATAGATGAATTTCTCATGTTTTTGAGAAAGGGTATCGTTTGGCGAATCTTCTCAACAATATCGGACCTTTCTGGATTCACATGCTGTATCTATGTGTATTATGCATGAATGATTCCTGAAGCGTTGAAGACTGAAGAGTATGATTTGTGAATGTGAAGTAAAAAAATCACAGTAATTCCCTATTATAGAGTTCATCCTTGCCGAACCTTTGATTGAGTGCTTGTGTGGCAAAACTGAATGGTACTTTTGCCATTACGATTTTTTTAAGTATCTGATGCACTAGGGACCAGTTTACATCCAAACCAATTGGCAGTTCGGACTTCAGACAAAACTTTGGGGAACCAATGACATCTGTATGGGGGGTTTGCTCCATTCTAATTATTATTTTTGTTTTTTTACCGGAAACTCCATCGGAAAAAGGAAATAAAACTGGGTTCATGCACAAAACATAGATGCAGATCCCTGCTTCTCTTTGGCGCTATGTGGGCACCCAAAAGCTAATTTGTTGTATTTCTGATGCAATCCAAAGAGGTTTTGTGATTCCCACACCCCTGAATCTAATAGTCATCATCACCAAAGGGGTAGTCAAGTTGCTTTCAATAACAAAAGAACCTAAGAGGAACTTATGAATAAATCTTCGATTTTCTTTTTGGTTCATGTATCCATATCCATGTCATACGAATCATTAGAACTAGGGGTAGTCAAGTTGCTTTCAATAACAAAAGAACCTAAGAGGAACTTATGAATAAATCTTCGATTTTCTTTCTGGTTCATGTATCCATATCCATGTCATNAAAATTTTTTTTTTTTTTTTTTTTTTTTGTGTTCCTAACTGTTCAGGATGGTCATCGCAGTTCATGAATACCTGTTTAAGTTAAGCTCCAACTATCTTTGTCCAACATCTATCAGTTTCTTCAAACAAATTTATTGATGTTGGTACTTATCTTTGCTATTGGAGATTAATATCATTCATATGCTAAAATAAAAAATAAAAAAAATGTTACTCATATTAGTCATATGAGTTCCAGACTTTCGTTAACATTTAGGAGTGGGTGATTTGAGTGCCATTCCTGAAATGATTTAATGTTTTATACCAGTAAAGGAGAACAAGTTTAACTTTTAGGCAAAGTAGTTAAAGAACAAATATTGTGGAGTCCAACTTTTAGGAGAAATGGAAGGTTGAGGAGATTGACCAGCTTATAAAGCAATGTTTCTCCAAAGAAGGGTTGAACAATTGAACTAGAGTAGGTGGAATTTTAAGGACATTTTATTGTCAGATCCTTTATGGGATCTGGCAGTTGGGAAGCAGAATACTTCCTCTACCACAAGGGGTAGGGTGTGTGTGTGCGGCGCCTTCTGAAGTCGATTTTGTATAGACAGTTCATTTTGATAAGTTTTTCCCATTTTG
Source organism: Macleaya cordata (assembly GCA_002174775.1). Taxonomy (NCBI): domain Eukaryota; kingdom Viridiplantae; phylum Streptophyta; class Magnoliopsida; order Ranunculales; family Papaveraceae; genus Macleaya; species Macleaya cordata. Next base: position 316,411 of record MVGT01002031.1, on the reverse strand, counting down.
GCCTTCTCATTCATACGTTTCCACCCCCACCCCACCACCACCCCTGATTGTGTTGTTAATAGAAGAGCCTGGGACTTCAAACAGTTCTCTTTATGTGGCACTTTTGATTGCAGTGGACCGTGGTATATGAAAAAGAACTTCCTAGTACAACATCACTTCAAGGAACCAAAAACAGACCATTTTGGAGAACTTTCATTATTATAAACAAACTTTGATTGCATTACAAACTTCAATAAATATTTAATTAAAGGGAGTCTTAATGCAGCTAACTGGTTATCATGTTACTGAAATCCTCTTCTGAGATTATTTTGTTTCTCATTAGTACCAATATAATATTCTTGCTTGAAATTTCTGCATATTCCTTAAATAGCTAATAGGATCTGCCTAACCCAGACTTTCTCCAAGAAATTGATAAATTCATGAATAATGAAAATCAGAAGATGGAAAGGAATGTTTTTTTTTTCCCTCATTTGTTATTGTATTTTTGACTATCCTGTCAAATCTTGCGTCGGCCGATGTTTATTTTCCTGTTGCGTCGGCCGATGCTTATTTTCCTGTTAAGAGTTTCTTCACCTGTGTAAGTTTTGTGGTTTCAGGTTGCTACTAAGACGAAATGCGCTGGAAAGCAGGGTGATCGTGTTTTAGCCGGTGAAGAGCAACATCTTATCTGTAAACTCTGTTAGCTAGTAATACCTGCTTTTCCTATAGTCTATATACATGTGATCTGTACTGATAAATAATTTTGTTAAATACATAACAGCCAATTATCTAGTTGTTGTTGACTGGAAACTTTGCGCACTACTTTCTCAAGTATTCATCTGTGGATAAATCTGTTCTTTAGCACTCTCTGGTTTCATACATGCTGCAAGCTTCTTCTTCTTCTTCTTCTTCTTTTCCCCTTTTTCTTACTACTGTATTAGTCAAGATATTATTAACTTTCATTAGTGGATAAAGCTGGGTTGAACTTGTCATCTACCTTCACCATATCTTCTGTCATGCATATATTTTGTATGGAAGAACACGAGCTCTTTGCCTAGCTATGAAGTATGCTGGACCAATGTACAGTGAATTTGATATTCAAACCATAATACTGTACAACTTCTGATTTCACGAGGAAAAATAAGGCTTTCCAGGTCCTGTAATCAATAGGGGCCTGCTGACTTTACAACATCAAAAAACTTGAAAAGTAGACAAAATCAGAACTGCAGAACATTGAACCTAAGAAACCTCTTTTTAGATGTTTATTTTTTTTTTTTCCCTCAATTTTGTGAACTTAGTACATAAATGTTTTAGGCATTGGGTTTGATAGCACGAAGGAAAGTCTTCAAACCAAGACTCCTCAAATTAGAGTTGGTAAATTTCCAGGGTCTTAAATGCCAGAGTACGCCACCAACAATCGGCAGGTTTGACTGTCCTTCCCATGGGCGGGAGGTTATGAAGCACGGACAGGGCGAAGAGATAGGACACGGGATGAATTTTATTTTCTTAATTTTTCAACTAAAAACAGGACACACGATACACAAACACGACACGGATATATTTGTCTTAGAGGAGTGTTCGTGTGTCATAGGTGGGAGGTCTTGCTTTCTTAGCACTCTTGGGTTCAAGTCTTGTGAGTGTTATTTGCTGTAGGTATTGAACTTGTGTAATTGTTAGACGGTTGTGCAACATGCAGGAGTGTTCGAGTTCGCCGAGTCCCTATTATTGACCCTGTGTTGCTCGCAAAACTTCCAACTCTGAAAATCTCTGCTATTGCCGTGTTGATCCCACTAAGATTGTACATGGGCTTGGGTCTTGACTGACCCAACTGGATCCCCTGCTAAACCTGCTTTTCTGGAGGGTCTTGGGCTGCACGCGCAAAGTTTTCTGACTTTTAGCCCAGTATGTACACTATAGGGCAAAGTAGCTTAAACGCTCTGGACACAAGGCCCGAACATAACTTGGAGGTCGTTAGTTTCTCCCTTGGAGCCACTCCAGGAATTTATTCTCAAATGTACCAGGTAGCTATGAATAGAAAGAATGCACTACCCCGAGAACTAGGAGGGCAGATCCTCTTAGAATGGACTGATTTATTGTGAGAATGATATTTAGGGTGAGGAGAACATTTTAACCAAATATCAGCCACTAGATCTTCACAATGTGGGCTCCACAAGGTGAAATCAACAAGGGGGCAGGGAGGGGATAGAGGACCTGCTCTCGCATAGTCGGGTATTCTAAGTGGCCTCCTGGTGTATAAATACCTCCAAAACCTAAACTAGTTTATCAGCCATACAGAAAGTATATGTTTATCAAGTGAAACCAAAGATCAATTTTCAGTGGGAATTCTTAGAAAACAAGCTTTTTCAAAGAGGGAGGGTGAAGGCCCACCATGGAATGGTGGATGAGCCCATCAAAACATGATATGAGATTTGATATGGCCGGTGGGCTTTGTCTTGTAATTTGATTATCAGTATCACAAAAGTTCCCACCAAAATACCCAAAAAATTTCAAACTTCAAATCATGGTCTGGATTAATTACAAATTAATTCTCATTTCTTTTTAACATTTGTAAAACGCATAATCATCAGTCATTAATCATCATGCCAAACATGATTCTGACCGTAGATTCTTCATGGAAAATTGCGTTTAACTAACGATCAATTTTGACATATTAATAAGTGGGCATACTCATCATGGATGGTTTGATGTTTGCACTTTTCCCTCTACTAAAGAGCCTGTTGGTGCACGCGAAGTTGATAGAACAACTTTCTTATCAAATGGGGGTGGGGCCCACCTTCTTAAATTGGTCATTAACGGAATGATATTTAGCATTCATCCACCTAATTCCCTGATTAATGAATGGATTTTATAAGGTATATTCTTCTGGTGGTTGATTCATTTTATGGAGAAAGGTAATAATACTGCACAAATAGGTGTAAGTAGGGTGTAAAAATAGGATGGGTGAAAATGGAACATATAACAAATTTAAGTATAAAGTGAGGGCAATATATAGAATCTGGGTAAAAATATTCAACTTCATTTATCTTTTTTGAATTTACCGCAATACCACGACTCCAACTAACTTCTGAGCCTCTTAGAATAGTAAAGATGTCCCACATTGGATGATAAAATTTTTTAATGATCCATTGGAAGGAGATAGAGAAAACAAACTATAGATACGACATAGGAGGGGGTGAGGAGGACTTTGATGATTTTTTTTTTGGTAGAGATTGATGCTCTTTATGATGAGGTTAGTTTTGTGAAAAAGACAATTGAAAAGGAAAGGACTTGGCTTCTAGTTCTAGAGATTTAAAAAAGAAAAACATCTAACTTATCTCTCTATCTTTTTTGGGGACCAAACTCATCTTTGGTTTTATAGAACCAAAAAAAAAATAAAAATTATGGTCCACAGTACAGATACAAACACCTTACAACAAACCTGTAAAAGTCAGTCACATTAGACCCACCACCTCAAGAAGGTCCAGAACCACTCAAACTTTTGGTTAAATTTGATTATTTTTTTATGAGATTTTAGTTATTAGTTAAGTCCTTTTTATAGCCATATTTGAAGGTTGAGTTTGCAAAATTGGGAATTCAAGACAGAAGTCCTTCACTGTCAAGACATTTCCTTTTCTTGGGTTAGTCTTCAGTAACATGTAAAGAAATTCTATGAGTGTAACCCTCATGAAGTTGGCACTTTTACAACATAAAAACAACAAAAATATAGATAGATAATAAGCTAGCCTTTTTCTCTTTTTTTTTGGCCATACAACATTGGTAAGACAATGACAGTAAGACAAGTAGTCAAGACAGGCTTTACCCACTATGGGACCCATCATTAGGTAGCAATTGAACCCTAGAACTCTAAGAAGGTGGAGGGTAAGGATGTCAATGGACTGGGCTACACTTGGGCCTAATTGACCAAGACCAGGTATTAGGTCCATGTAGAAGAGAAAAAGAGGGACTTGTGATGGGCTTGTGTTTGGGCTGATTAACCAAACATTTTAGTCAGGTTCTTATTTCACCCAAAGAAATTTTAAAAGCGCCCACAGCTAAAGTTTCGTTCCGGGAATGAATTGGTTTGACATTGCTTAAGTCTAGAGGTCGACACCAAATTCTTGGTACTCCGCAAAAATAATTTCCTATCGCCCTAGGCCCTAGCCGAGGCCAGGTTTTAGACCAGCCCAGACTTGAAAACCCAAGTCCAAGTCCACCTGCTCCTTTATGAGCTAGGCCAGTTTCATGGGCCTTTTCTCTGAGCCCATTTCGACTGAACAATTCATGTTATTTCCGATATTCATAAAATCTCACGAGATTTAAAGTTTAAACCAGGGGTTAAAGCTCCTCACATCAGGTGGGTTCCACAAAAACTTCAGGACCGATTACGATATCTGGTGGTCATAAAATTTGTCGAGTAGCTTATTGACTTTTCAACCATCTTGATGTACACGTGTCAGCAAGTCATCACTGGATGTCGGTCGGGGATGATCGCGACGTCTGAACGAGAAGAAGGTGGGGACCACCACCGCACGGAGTGAGAAGATATCCACGTCACCAAATCTCTGTCTCTCCTAAACAAATTCGACTGGAATAGTCGAGGGGTAAAACTGTACTTTCACTAAATCTTATCTCAAGCTGTAAAAGTCGTCACGCTTTTGCAAGACAAAATTTCGGGTTTTATATAGCCAGGCTTATCTACTTGCATTGTTACAAACAAAATCAGAGGAGACGTGTAAAATACGTTCTTCATCAGGCAATTAAGGATTTTCACGATTCTGACAATATCAATATCTTACTGTGCATATCATCCTCGATTTAATTATTTTTTATTTTATTGTTTTCTTCTTATTCTTACGTGCAAAGGCTGTAAAATTCTATAAATCAATATAAATAAGGCGTCATTAACGATATAGAGAAGAGAATAAATTGTGAACTTATAAGCACCTGAAGATGAGCCAAAGTCTCTGACTATCAATAAAAACAGACTTCACCCGAACCGCTTAGTTTATTGGTTTGTTTTTATTTGTAGCTTATTCTATTGAATTAAAATTCTGGTTCTGCCACCCTTGACTCCGTCTCCTCTTATTTATTCTAAGGTCATATTTGGATGGTGATAATAGAAATTATATAAGGAGAGGAATAAACAAACGCATCTCCCTTCATGATTTGTTTGATACGTATTCCGGTCATTTAGCTCGTAGAAATTAATTGTCCATTCTCCCCACACGCGCTTCGCGCGCTTGGGTTGAATGTCCAAACGCGCTACGCGCCCTTGAATCCACTCCAGGCGACTCCACCGTCAAGTGTAAATCAGGTGTAAACAAATAACTGTGGCCATGGGGTACATCCGGTATTTCGTAAAAAATAGAAGGTTATTTTGGTCATTTAGGATGTGGGGTTATGTTGACCCATCATCAAATTTTTATTTTTAAGGGTCGAGGGTAATGGTCACCCACCTTCCTTTGTCATACCCCGTCGTCCTTTGTTATATAGACAAGGTCTATCGCCGTGCCTCCGGCACGGCTCAAAACCTCCGGAGAAAGAGAGAGGGCAGGGCGCAGAGAGGGGGAGGCTGAGATCGAGAGAGAGGTAGACGAAGAAGAAGAAGTAGAGAGGAGGGCAGGGGGCTTATGAAGCAGCACAATTTTATAAAAAGGACAACTGTACCCCCCGTCCTGAATTGTATAATAGATTCCCCATTTTTAACCATTTTTAACCTTTTTTGATAACTTTTTTTACGAATCATACAAATAAAATTTCAAATTTAAAAAAGCCAACAAAATATTAGAAAATCTACCATTTTTGTAGAAGAGTCAGTCAACCTGTTCACCACCTCATGACTTAACCGTTCCCACTTGCTAATTAAGCAACTAATTAACATGAAAAGAAAAATAATAAAAAAATGGTCTAGCCCTAATTAAGACCCTTGACAGAGTTCAATTTGCGCCGTGTTCCAGAGACATGTAACTCCATTATTGCTCTTCCATTTGTCAACTGATTCCTTTAATTAATAGATGCTCAAGGCCAAAACATATATTGCAGAGAGAAAAAAAAATCGATTTTTTTGAAATCTGAATTATGCAGAATTTGTGGACCAATTCTTAACATTACCACAAAAAACACAAACAAGGCCACATATCTGATGAATTAGTTCACACCAGACAGATCCCCAAAACCATATAAATTCCCAACTTGCTGTCAAAAAAAATTAAAAAAAAAAAAAAAAAAAAANATCTGATGAATTAGTTCACACCAGACAGATCCCCAAAACCATATAAATTCCCAACTTGCTGTCAAAAAAAATTAAAAAAAAAAAAAAAAAAAAAAAACCCCTTAAAACTGTCAGATGGGTCGGGCCAACAACATGATAATTTGTCGGGTACCCGTACTTTTTGTTCTATATAAGTTTCAGTAATCACAAATCAGATGTTTTTTATAAAGAAAACAGGTTTATTTGGAACTTGGGGATTCTAACATTAATTCTGAATACTGAATTCAATGTTGACTTTTGTTGCTTATTTCTTCTTCTTCTTCTTCGACTCTTTGAACAGCATTCTTGGATCTTTGTAAAAACAAAACAAAATAAAACAAAACAAATGTTGCTTGCTTCTAGCCAACTAGCTGTACACCTTAGCTTTAGCTTTTTTTTGCTTAACTTCAACTCCCCAATATCTTGTCCCTCCCCCCAACGTTCTCTCTCTCTCTCTCTAACTTTCTCTCTCTAGATGGGCATTTTAGGGTTGTGAAAGTTAAAAAATGAAAAATGAGAAACCCTAGCTAGCTTGGAACTGAGGGAGCAAAGTGGCCGATCGGTTTGTCATTATATAAATAGTAAAATGGGATTTCGATGAACTTGAAAGTTTGTGAGGCCGTAAGATACGAAGTTTATGGTCAAAGCAAGAAAACTTAATCCGACAGATTACATGCAAATAGCGTGCATGGGCCACCATGCACCTTTCCCCTAGACTTTGGATCTCTAAAACAAATTAAACTAAAATATATTATAATTTGAATTTTAAATTAATAAAAATATATAATTTTTATATATTAAAATAACTAATTAGTTCTAAAAAAGTGGACTCTAGAGAAACATGTCGGAGAGGATTGTACTTGTGTATGTAATTTGATCTATTATTTTATTAATTTGGAACTGAAAACAAGGGAAAAATAATTAAACAATTAAGAGCATGGGAAAGGAGTGTTTTTGTTTCATTTTTTTAATTTTTGTATTTTCTAATGACTTTGACATTTTGACTCTTTGACTATGATTTATTTATTTATTTTTTATTAGAATTTTTATTTTTATTTATTTTCTTTTTCAATTTTTCGCTCCCTATATACATTACGAGAAATGAGAAGAAACTTGTTTGATCAATAATGCAAGGTACTCGCCCACTTGCACACATGGGAATGTGAAAACCATAAGGCCCTAAAAATCGATCCTAATTATACAACCCATCGATCCAATTTCGTCCCTTAGATGCATGTTTTTTTCAGAGAAAAAATAAATATTTAGAAGAAGATTTGAGACATAGGTTTTTTTTTAAGACAAATTTGACATATTTTTAATGTGAAAAAAGAAAATTAGATGTGAGTTTGACATATTTTTAATGTTGAAAAAAGAAAATTAGATATGTGTGGACAAAAGAAAAACATGACCAGATCAGTCACAAGTTTTAGGGCCGGGGTGAGTGTGACTTTGGTAAAAAAAAAAATGGAAAATGTAAAAAAAAGTCCCTAAAAAAAAGTCATTGTGATTTTAATCCTTTTTTATAAATTTAGTCCTTAGTTTTGGACATAAAAGTCATAAAAGTAGGGACTAAATTTATAAAATAAGGATTAAAATTACAATGACTTTTTTTTCAGGGACTTTTTTTACAAAACCCCAAACTAAAAAAAATCATGTGTTAGAGGAGAAAAAGGAAAGCAATCGTATTGTGGGTGTGCTTTAAACTACTATAAATATCAATAAACTATTCATTGATAAAAAAATTACTATAAATATCAACAATTGTTTAGCATGGTTGGTTGGTAATCCCACTCGTAAGTGGGTTTAAAATTCATGGACCATAGTATCGCCTTGAGTTTTCTCTACGTAAATTTAGTGTTTTTTAAAGCATTGTGCACAATTCAAGAGTATTTGCTTACTCCATTTCATCAATAATTGATCTTTAATATTCATAAGATATCAGTTTTTTTGTGTTGTTCATGGTGTCTTCTCTATACCTGCTTATTCAGAAGAAAAAAAATTTAATAATAATATACTTACCCGTTTGAAGCAGCAAGGGAACGCACAGGAGGAGCCAAGAGGGTAACAAGTGGGAGGTTCCATAAATGGGAACTTAAGATTCACAAAACAAATCGAATCCCAGTTTAGTATATTTTGTTTTTTGATGTTGTTTCCGCAAGGCACGTGATCCACCAACATCGCAAAGACTGTTTCTTACGTATTAATTTGAACACTATACTTAACTTATACTCTACCCTACTCTCTACTCCAACTGTATCTGTATAATAATACTTGAAAAATTACAAAACGAGATTTTGGTGAATTTCTCAGAAAACGAGAAAGGAAGGTAGGGTGGACCGTGGACGACAGTTTAGTAAGGAACACAGTTTCTAGGGAAAAAAAATTTTAA
>MVGT01002031.1:291414-307471 GCA_002174775.1 Macleaya cordata | reverse complement strand
AAAAATAAATAAATTTGCATTCTTCTTGTTTTTCTAGCTCCAATGTTTTCCTTCCCATTGTTTTATATAATAGATTTGATTAATCTGATGGATGATGGTATCTTAGTATCTTACCCAGACTGAGTTGACTCAACCAAGTTCAATGAGTCAATTTTAACACTTTAATAAGTGCTTTGCTTTCACTGCTAGTAAACAATCTTCCAATTCTTCTTCTTCTTCTTTTCGTTTTATATTTTTAGTGAAAGAGACAAGATGTATCCAAACAAGAGAGACATCTAAAGAGTGTTCATGAATCTATCTATCGTTTTCTTTTCAACTGTATTTGGCTTCACTGATTAATCAAATCCTTTTTATTTATTTTTTCAGAACATTAGGCACTTTTGTCTCTTTGGCCAAGCACACGGCCTACCATTCAAATTCAAAATTTCAAATCTTTTGGATGCCGGCGTTCGTAATACATCTGGGTCGAAGCCAGAATCAATCTCACATGAACATGACATTGAATGAAAAATTGGAGTATTATAAGCATCACTAAAATATATATTCAAAAAGTTGTGATAGAATGATGCATAAATATAGCTAGGTTTCCCAAAATTTGTGAATTTCACATCCACCATTCCCCTAACTTAAAACAACCAATTTCATGCATATTCTTTGAAACCAAGGATTTAAGATTCTCTATCTATTTAGAAGAAGAGTTTAATACATTATGCAATTCTGTGATCCTGCAATAAGATTTTCAACTTGTATAGTAGGAATTCACCGTATAAACTAGAAATATGACCAACAAAAAGTTCCAAGGTTTAAAATTCAAAGCCTAATCCTTTAAGAACAGGCATAGAATATCCGCTCTAGGTCTACGAAGACATATTCTTCTTTCTTCAAAAATTTGATCAAAGGTGGCTTCTTGCGTAATCCATGTAGAAGAAGGGAAAAAAAGAAAGAGAAAAAAGTTCAGCTTGAAAACTAAGGATTCAGTTATCCAACTGTACATTTTATCAACCGAGTTTTTCGGTCTACCTTCCTATGTTGTCACTGCCCGAGTCCATTAGGATTGTCAGCCTCCTTGCTGTTTTCGTGAACTCGCTGCAATGGTGAAAGAAAAATATGCACATCAGATTGGAATGTTCAAAACCTTAATTAACTGTACAAATTCACATTTTCAGTATTCCAAAGAAAAAATATCGGAGCCGAACAAACAAAAAGTTTACCTGAATGGTTCATCTCCGGTGTGCTTAACAGTTCCTGTTGCGTCCCGGTAGAGCACATGGGTAAGCATCTCTGATCTTTCTATGCCAAACATGTTGGCTAGTCTTCCGTAAAGATCTTCGTATGACCCAAGGACTGATAGATCCAGTGTTCGCCCAACGTCTTCTGACTCCATGAACACTTTACAGTGACCTGTCTCTAAACCAAGCTCAGTCAGTTGCCGATCCTTGTACCATGGAAACCCTTCATAGGACGAATTCTCTGTTGGGCCATGTTGATGAACTGCGGATGCGATACTGTCAGAGAAGTTCACAGTCTTTTCCAAGTTCCCATCTGATGAACTGTTTCCAGTGAGCTCGCCAGAGCAGCTAAGAGAAATCTGCTCCTCAGTGAGAATGGGTTGGCCAAAGAGCACAAACTGAGCTGTTTTTCCGTCATTAGATTTCTTTGAAGACTGGGTAGAATTCCCCATGGTAAGCAAGCAAGATACATTCTCCTTGCAAATGGGGTTGCTCATGATTATACCACTGGAGATTCTGGAAGGTGGGGCAGCATGGTGGGGCCGCTGGAAACCGGCCACAAACAGACCCGACTGCAGTTTATTTAGATGGAGATCTGATAAAGATATACCAAATTGAGCATGCCTGGCTCCCTGTATGCCTGCAGGTGTGTTGTCTGATAGACAACACGAGGGGCTGCTGGGCCCGAAGGGGTTGCTCGGAATTGACGGCATTGGAAGTTGGCCATCAAAGGGGAAATCTGGGTGTTGAGGAATCCGTAATTTCTTTCTTGGAGGTGAGAAGGGTGATGATAGATGGATGGATGGCATGCCTGATACCAATTCGACTAGCCATGGGCTAACACGCTTCACGTTTTGTAACAAATCAGGCTCGTCCCATGTCACCTACAATATAGATTTAGCAAAGAGATAGTTAGAATCAAGAAGAGAGATGCCAAACAAGAATTGTCCGGGCTTATACCTACAAATAGCATAAAAAGATAAATATTTTTTAGTCAATGTAAGTAGCAATAACATTGACATCTTCAGGCCAAACTGATAGTACTTAATATTTTTCAATATGCCAAGCCTAAGCAACCAAAGTGTTGTTTAGAAATCAAGATAAAACAGTACATTAGACTGAAATAGAGTACTGTTGTGCATAAACTAAATGTCTTTTACGCACTACATTAAAGTGATTGCTAGGATCCTTGGAACGTTTACATGAGAAAGGTACCATATTTTTATCTATACAAAGACACTCCATTTTTCGAAGCACTGCAAATGGCCTTGTGTGAGCTGTGGATCAGCATGATGTAGGTAGGACTGCCTTTGTGGTTTAATCAACAAAAACTTTCGATTTCATCTAGTTGCATAGTTTCATTCAATTTCTTTTATTGGTAAAATTATGAGATTTATTCAACTACATTGTATATATTTTGTACTTTCACAAAAGATCATATCTTCGTGTATGTCAAGCTGATGCTCAAAGAAGAAATAATTTTTTCTTTGGTTGATAAAATGGATGCAAATCAGAAGTAGCAATCATCTAGTATTACAGAAAAATGGAGAACAAGGCAACATCCTATCAGCAACTATATACAGAAGAGATTATATTTGTAATTTGTACAAACACATCCACTAGCATTACCTGAAGAAGCCTCCATGGAGAACCAGGCCAATGCATCGGGTCAGCAACCTGAACAGAAGATATAGTTCCCATGAACCAGCTTATCCGTGACGAATCCTCTGTCTCAAATGCCATCTTGAACCTCATCCCAGAACACCACTGGTTCCGTAATGCTGCCCTCACAGATGAAGCTTTCACACAGAACTCTGGAGTGCTTGCTCGAGGGTAGTAAACAACCTCAAAAGGCTGTCCATTGGCAGCAAGAGTTGCAGCCTCAATCACAGACTCAGGCCTTACTTTTCCCTTTCCCCGAAAGCCGCCACAAGAATTTGAATTCCCACCATTAGCATTTCTCATTAGCTTGTTTTCGTCCTCCCTCAGGAAAACAGAATAACCCCCATATGGTGAAACACAGTTACCTGATGCTGGATTCCACCCAGACGATGACTCAGGTCCACCACCAATCCCTCTCTTCGCCCTTCGAATACCGACACAAAGATCCCCATTTTCGGTTCTCAAAAACACAATTGAGTCACCAGCAATGAGCTTCTTCTGGTTCACAAAAGTGCTCCATCCTGTTGTAAGGAGATGACGACGTGGGGTTCCTCTATAAATATGCCGGAATTTCCAAACCTCACCGTGAACATCCTTTGCAAGCACAGTTTGGACTGGAGGATCTGCCGAATAGTCTAGGCGAGGAAAAATTGTCTCTGCACAGTAGCGAGGAACTGAGAAACCTCCGCCATTGTTGGCATCGGATTGTGTCAATGTTTTTGCAAAAGATGCAGGTTTCTCTTGAACCTCAGATCCATTATTTCCATGAACCCCATCGTCATCATAGTCAGGTTCATTGTTCCTCAAAGGAATTAACCTTAGCTTTGCATAAACCTCGTCTGTTTCCGGATCAGCCATGAATTTCACACCAGCAACTCTGCAGAGTATGAGCGCGGGAATTCTCAGGGAACTTCCAAAATCCACGTTCCCATTCGCGTGCTCTGCCTGGCCCTGTGGGAAATAGAATACCTTTGAGTTCACTTGTGGCATCTGCACCATTCCCCCAGCACAGGCATGCCAGAGTTGAGAATCCAAGCATTTCTCCATCTCCTTTCTCTGTTCTTTCACAGAATCGACAAATTTGATCATTACAGTGAGTACCCAGAATGGTTTTCACAGTACTTGAACAAAGCTCGGTCCTTATATCACAGTAAATGCTGTAAGGAAACAAAAAACTACAAGCTTCAGGCCAGAAACAACCATAAAATGCAAACAGTAACAAAAATAAGAACAGACATACTTCCAAAAACTCACAAAACATCAGTTTTTAGAGAGAGGGGTATAGGGGTATAAATCTCTCAAGAGATAACTAAAATAAATCAAGGGAGAAAAATTCCAGGAACAGAGTACCAACTAAATTGAATATCCTTCACAAGAATTTTTTTGCAAGAACTTAGAAAGCCAAAACCAAAACACATTCGAAAAAGTTCGCAAAAGAATAAAATTTTAAGGCCTTCTCTAACCTTCATTCAAGAAAAGCCCTAATGGTTATATATCACTGACCTGAAACCCCTGTTCTTCGTCAAAATCCAAAATTAGCAAAAGAAATCTTCGACTCCTAAAGCTTCATTCCTTTTTTGTACACTTCGAACTCCATAGTGATCATCTTCTAAGTTGCAGAAATAACCCTAATTTCACAAACGACCGTCTTTTGGGTTTCTTCTCAATCTTTTAACAGCAGATATTGTACATTTACCAGCAGACTTTAATCTCGAACCTCAAATGAAGGGCATATCCATAACGTACACCCTAGCTTTCTCTTCCTGCTCCGACCGACCCTTACTCGGTTACTCCTCAAGTAGAAATCACTACAGATTTTTAAAGCTGAAGTCCTAAGAATTAGTGATTTACAGTGATAAATTCTTTGTTTTCATTGAGATTAACACCAGAAACTTCCCTCCAAATCCCTGAAAAAACAAAACCGAGCAGAAATTGAAAGAAAAATAAATAGTTTTATTTCCTTCAGTTTCAGGAATCTCAGTAACTATAAATACGAATCTTCATGAAAAACAGGACTGATCATCTCTTACTACAACCTGATTAACAGACATCAACAAAAACTTCAATTTTTTTGAGTACAAATTCCTGTTTCTCCTTCCATTTCACGCAATCCTCAACCAAAACACTCATCCACTGCTTGATTTAAAAGAGATTACAAACAAAATCTCACAAAAAAACCAGGAATCACTCCAAAATTCTATTTTTTTTTTTAACTCGTCAAATGAATTCACTTCTTTTCTTTTCTTCTAAAAAACTCCTCAATGCTTCAACCTTAAGAAATCTCTGTCTCTCTTTCACACCTAATACTTCAATTGCCGGCCAAATTTCAGCAGAGATTTACAGAAAACTCCACAGAATTTGAAACAGAGATTTCATCTTCTTCGTTTCCTTTCGATGAGAAAAATCCAAAAGAAAAGCTAAAGATCAGGTCTCACCCCTACCTGATTTTTCTTCCTACCTTTTCTTCAGATCTGAACAAAAACAACTCTCTTTCTCTCTCTAAAACTCACTCACTCTTTCTCTCTCTAAAACTCTCACTCAGAAGGAAGGGAAGTAAAACAACAGACATGAAACTAAAATGGCAAAATCTCAATAACTCAAAAATCGAAGCATCCATTTTTTATTTATTTTTACAGAAGCCAAAAAAAAATAGCTTTCTTTATGAGAAGTATTAATAACGTTTTTACAACAACTTCAAAATACCGCGATCCAGTAGAAATAGTAAAAGAACGTGAGATATTGGACTAGGAGGATACTGTATCTCGTCTTCTTTCAACCAATTCAACGGACGGTTTTCAATTTTACATGTTTAAATTTGAAGGAGCATTGGGCGGTGGAGATTTGGGGCTATGTATGTATGAGGGAGGAGTGGACTTGAGGAAGACTATTTAGGAAACCAAAGCGGTCACTAACCGACAAGCTTAACCGTTAATCATGGTTAATTAACTTTAAGATAAGGTTTGAAGTTAACCAGACTCAAACACAGAGTTTGTTGGTTTTATGTTTTTATTTCACCCATTTATTGTCGGGGCGACGACATTTGGGTGTAGTGGGTGTGAGAGAGGAGTTTTGCTAGAATAACACCCAAATTTGACACCAAAATATTACATCTATTTTTTAAAAGTGGTACGAGGGGCTGAAATGGAATTAATATTTTTTCAACAACTGTTATGATTGGTTTCCAATCAATAAAGTAAGCAAATGTAATCTTTGATGTCAAAATCTGGTGTCCCCATAGTAATGCCCGTTTCAGAGAGGACGATGACTAAGAGCATCTCCAATGCAATGTGGATGTGGTAAAATAAGACTGCCACATAGGAAAAATACACATTTCTCAAGAAAAAACTCCTCAAATATTAATGTGAAGACACACTTTTAAACTGAGTTGGCAGTGGAATGGAATACTATTGGTGGAATGAATGTGAAAAACGAGGACATTGTGAAGTTGAATGTCTAGAATTTGAAAGAATTAGACATTCAACTTCACAATGTCCTCGTTTTTCACACTAGTGTCTTTCCATTCTACCAATAGCATTCCATTTCATTGCCAACTCAACTTAAAATTGTATGTTCACATTAGCATTTGAAGAGTTTTTTATGGAAAGATGTGTATTTTTTCTATGTGGCAGTCTCATTTTACCACATCCACATTGCATTGGAGATGCTCTAACTCCATTAATTTAAGAACCAAGTCCTGTTTGTTTTAGTTGGGATAATTAGGAACCAAGTCCTGTTTGTTTTAGTTGGGATAATTAGGGTTCAGGGCAATCTAATTTTGTGATCCAAATTCCCAACAGATGTGGGGATTGCATTGTAAATAAATATTTTCTGATTTGTTTGGATTGAGGATTTTAGATGAGAGATTTAGTGGGGAATAGGGATTCACTAGAATTCTAGTTTCTCTAGTTTGTTTGGCTGCCATGAATCCCTCCTGTAAACATGTTTCCTTGGGAAACTAGATTTCTAGCAAATCTCGCACTTTGAGTCCCACCTCCCCCCTAAGATTTGCTGAAAAACTAATGGAAGGATTTGGTTTATTTACACCTCAACTTATTATATGTTACACCCCACCTTATTATAGTAATTTTTTATAAGTTCTATCCACCTTATTGTTACACTTCACTTACACCAGGTTGTGTGGCCACATGAAGAATATCCAATGACTGATTTTGTGTGAGGATGATCATCTCATCTTCTATATCAAAATCGGGCCTTAGATCACTCTATGTAGGCCCCACAATCCAGTGATCTACCCATTGTACTGTTACTCTCTGCTTAAACCAGTTGGTTGATGGAATGATTATTTCAATAACCATTTAAACATGAGGTTGTCCGAGGATATTTATACATAAATATATATATATATATAGGGCCCCATCTTTCTACCCATCTTTCTATTTGTTTTTTTTATTTATTTTATTTTTATATATTTTTGAGTTAAAAAGAACGCGTAAACATACTTACGTACAGTTCTCAAAAAAGAAAAAAAATACTTACGTATAGACTCAAAACTTTTATATATTCCATCCCCAGCCATTTGAATACGTGTTATGACTTATGAGCGGCTTGGGTCGTTGATAAGTGGTAGTTTTTTGTTGTTTGACATCAAATTGAACTGCGCAAAAATTAAGGCAAGAATAATACGATCCAGAATGTTACTTGGTATTCTTAACGATCTTGATTGCTTTTGTTGAACCTAGAATTAGAATAAGATCAATGGTTATCAATCAACGGGTCCCACTTCAAGAAAACTACATGATAGGCTGATCATCCTCACAAAAAATCCACCTTTGGAAAATCTCCATGTAGTCCCCATAAATAAGTGTAAGCAAAGTGTAAGAATAAATGAATAAGCAAATAGTTCAAAGGATTTGAGGTAAAGTAATCTTTCCTCGAATTTTAAATGGCAGCCAAACAAACCAAAGAATTCAAGTTTCTAAGGATTCATGTTTCAAAAGATTCTTTTATAATTGCCAAACAAACCAAGGAATTCATGTTTCCAAGAACTCATGTTTCCAAGAATTCAATAATCCCTTGGGAAACATGAATTCTACATCCAAACACACAATTCAATAATACATATGTCATATAATAGATGAGCGAGGTTATATAACCCCTCTTAAATAGCCCAATAATAACCCTCCACCTTGTAGGGTCCACATGAACGCATTAAGGGGTTAATTTTTTGAGAGGATGATCTACACGGTGAGGAAAAACATACTCACCTGAAATCAGCCGGTTCTAAAACTTCTAACCTCATAGATCTGCCCCTGTAAATCAACGGTCAAAATAAAAATTTAAAACTTACCAAATTTTTAAGGGCTAATTTGAAGGGGTTAGAAGTTTTAAAACGAGTTGACTTTTTAATATGATGATATACATAGTGAGGAGAACATCATCTCCAAAAATCAACCCTTGAATGCATTGTATATGGGCCCACATGCGAGGGGTTATATAAGAGGGGCTATATAAGTGGGGCTATATAACCTCGCTCATAATAGATTACATGCATAAGTTATTTCATGTACATAATAAAATATATGTAAGGTGCTCAGCCAACATAAATGGCAAAATTGTAAATTGTAATCTTAGAAGGTCTATATAAACCCTTCGACTCCCAATCAATAGAACAATTTACATTTTTTTTTTTTGGATAATGATCTAGTTACAACAGAATCCTACAGAATGGAAATCCTACGAGAGTGTGTATTCACACACCCTCATGATTTATGTCAAACCCAAAATTGTTTCTTTTTGTAAATTATTATGTTAGTTTTTCGGTAACTGTAGCACTACCATTTTTCTTTTTAACTGTGAATTTTGTGTTTATATGTATGATCCCCACCTCAGCCTCCACATCAGTTGAGACATATTTTGGGTCATCAAATTAGAGTTAGAGAGTTACTAAACTTTATACTGATTGAGCGTGAAAATACCCATAATCACCACAAAAATGCTACTCGGCAAAATGTTGAGCGTGAAAATACCCATAATCACCACAAAAATGCTACTCGGCAAAATGTTGTCCCAACTAAGTTGGCAGGTGGAATGTTGTGCCACATTTAAGACTTCGTGTTGAGGAAATTACTATTCAGACTTATCAAAACATCTCACCTTACTTTTTCCGTGAAGTGGTCTCATTCCTACAAACTTATGCAATAGTTTTNGCTATTTGAATACATGTATTATGAGTAGCTTGGGTCATTGATAAGTTGTAGTTTTTATTTGTTTGACATCAAATTGAGCTGCGCAAAAATTAAGGCAGGAATAATACGATACATAATGTGCTACTTGGCATTCTTAACGATCTTGATTGCTTTTGTTGAACCAAGAATTAGAATAAGATCAATGGTTATCAATCAACGGGTCCCACTTCAGAAAAAACTACATGATATGCTGATCATCCTCACAAAAAATCTACTCTTGGAAGTTGGAAAATCTCTATGCAGTCCCCATAAATAGATGTAAGCAAAGTGTAAGAATAAATGAATAAGCAAATAGTTTAAAGGATTTGAGGTAAAGTAATCTTTCCTTAGATTTTAAATGGCGGCCAAACAGACCATGGAATTCAAGTTTCTAAGGATTCATGTTTCAAAGAATTCTTTTATAATTGCCAAACAAACCAAGGAATTTTTGTTTCCACGAACTCATGTTTCCAAGGATTCAATAATCCCTTGGGAAACATGAATTCTGTATCCAAACACACTATTCAATAACACATATATCATATAATAGATGAATGAGGTTATATAGCCCAATAATAACCCTCCACCTTGTAGGGTCTACATGAAATGCATCAAGGGGTTGATTTTTGGAGAGGATGATCTACATGGTGAGGAGAACATACTCACTTGAAATCAGCTGGTTCTAAAACTAAAAGTTAAAACTTACTACATTTTTAAGGGCTAATTTTAGGGGGTTAGAAGTTTTAGAACGAGCTTATTTTTTTAATATGATGATATACATAGTGAGGAGAACATCTTCTCCAAAAATTAACCTCTGAATGCATTGTATATGGACCCCACATGCGATGAGTTATAAGGGGGGCTTTCATGTACATAATAAAATATATGTAAGGTGCTGAGCCAACATAAATGGCAAAATTGTAAATTGTGATCTTAGAAGGTCTATATAAACCCTTCGACTCCCAATCAATAGAACAATTTACATTTTTTTTTTGGATAATGATCTAGTTACAACATAATCCTACAGAATGGAAATCCTACAAGAGTGTGTATTCACACACCCTCATGATCTATGTCAAACCCAAAATTGTTTCTTTTTGTAAATTATTCTGTTAGTTTTTCGGTAACTGTAGCACTACTATTTTTCTTTTTAACTGGGAATTTTGTGTTTATATGTATGATCCCCACCTCAGCCTCCACATCAGTTGAGACATATTTTGGGTCATCAAATTAGGGTTAGAGAGTTACTAAACTTTATACTGATTGAGCGTGAAAATACCCATATTCACCACAAAAATGCTACTTGGCAAAATGTTGTCCCAACTGAGTTGGCAGGTGGAATGTTGCGCCACATTTAAGACTTCGTTTTGAGGAAATTACTATTCAGACTTATCAAAACATCTCACCTTACTTTTTCCGTGAAGTGGTCTCATTTCTACAAACTTATGCAATAGTTTTAAATGTGTATTTCTGAGATGCTGCCACATCATGAGAGAAACGAAAGCTGTTGTTTTTCGAAAACACTAACATTTTATGCATGTCCGTTGCCATGTCTGTTGTGATAGCTTTTAGGGTGAAATTGTTATGCTCAATAGCATTGTTCTAATCTTTGCAACATACAATTGTTCCAATTTCAATACTAAAATAGGTAGAACTAGAACCAATAATCAGCTCTGGTGTATTTAGGATCAAAATTAATAGGATATTAGTTTTTTTTTTTTTTATCATAGCTTATTCTACTTATCAATAACTTTTGTTGACGGTTTTTGTTCCAATTTCAATTATAATAAAAGACGGAGATTTTTGGAATTGATCAAATAGAAACCTAATTTCTTATTAGGTATATGAAGACACTTGTGTAGAAAAAGTATGTCAGTATTTAAAGTTCTTAATAAATTACAAATGGTTATCATTGTCATATACGACATAATGTGGGTCGGCAATATGGACCTACCTTGCCCCGTAGGGTACAGAGATTAGATCAAAATACATACAATATTTATAATTATTTAAATTTTATTTTTCTCTTTGAAATACTTCTAAAATTAAAAATTCTCTTGTTATCATATTATTAATTTGGTATTTTGTGTTCACATTATTTCTTGTAAAGAAGGTGAATTGGTAGAGAATTGTGCTACCCCAAACTATAGCTAATCATGTCGAAAGTTTCTAGCTAATTATAACTATTGCAAAGCTACATGGCCTGACAGTTAAGCGGAATGAGTCGTTAGATTTGATGTACAGATGCAACTAAAAAAATCATGAAAATTCTAATTTTATTTGGTACACTGTGAAAATTTGCATTATATGAATTTTTGCATTAAAAATGTTCCAAAAATTTGCAATGTGGACTATGGTTGCTTGATAGCAATAGAAAAAATTCAAAAATTTTAATATGTATATATATTTTTTAATTGGAAATCTATACCTAAGACTACTACAAATTTTTGCAATTGCAATAATATTGTTCATATTTGATATGGACCCTGCATGGTAATATCTGTATGGCCAACCATTTATAATCTGCAACAATAAAGAGTCATGACACATAAAGTGTGGGTCCTAAATAAATATTCTACTTAATTTGAATCTTGTCAGCAGTAAGGCTCTGCTTGGTATGCAGGAAAAATCTGCAGAATACAAATTACCACAGTTTTGATAGTGGTAGTTTGCATGGACAAACATGGCCTTAGGTAGCTTAACTAGCAGAGGAATACCATACTAAGTAGCTAATTTATCAATTTGACCAGAAATAATTGTAGATGTAAATTTTCCCTGCACACCAAGTATGGCCTAAATTTGTAGAATTAAACCTGATAGGAATTGAATCTTTAAGAAGATTCAAATCAACATTTTTTTTACATTCAAAGGAATCTTCCAATTTCATTTTGTAAAGATACCCACCAAAAGAAGAGATGAGATGAGGTGAGAACAAATTACAAATATTGAAAGTGTGTTTAGACATAGAGAGAAACAAACAGTGAAACCGACACCATGGTCGAGCCCCCACCATCTTGGACCTCTAGTGTAACAACTTTTACAATTCGGACCAGTCATTTAATTTAAGTGACCCACTTCAATGTAGGTGCATGCTTTTGGCTTCTCTCATTGTCTTTCTCAATGTAAGTGCATGTTTTGGCTCCTCTCTCTTTCTCTCTCTAGCTTTCTCTCTTTCTCTCTCTCCTTTTCTTAATAACCTACCAGGCTATGTAAAACACTACATTAGGACCCACAGGGTCTTTCACAGCCAACTCTAGGCCTATAAAAAGGATAGGGTGACCCATGTCTAGAGCAATTGTCGTGGGGTTGTCTTTCCTAAAGTGGTCCTTCAACAATGACCTTCTTTCAATGAAAACAAAGCTGCTTAAGTGCTTATGTACCTTACTGTATGTATTATTGCTGCTTTTAGGGCATTTAATACTACATACAATTTAAGTTTCCAA
This sequence comes from Macleaya cordata, assembly GCA_002174775.1. Classification (NCBI taxonomy): domain Eukaryota; kingdom Viridiplantae; phylum Streptophyta; class Magnoliopsida; order Ranunculales; family Papaveraceae; genus Macleaya; species Macleaya cordata. Next base: position 294,952 of record MVGT01002031.1, on the reverse strand, counting down.
ACATTTTCAGCTTTAAAGAAATTTGAATGAGAAATTATAATCATCCTACAAACATAGACGTGGACTTCGATCTAGATGACCTTGATCCAAAGTGTTACTGATCATATTAAGTATCATATGACGACCCTAATTTCCCATGACCCTAGCTAGCTATAGTGTGACCCACGCCATAAAAGATGTTGATCTAGAGTATTTTTTGTGAAGATATTTTCTTCACGATCCTAATCATATTAAAGTCTAAGACTTCCAACCCGCTCTAATCACATCTTAAAAATAAATAAATTTTAATTCATAATGTTGATTTTCAAGCAACTTTAGATGGATTTAGTAGTCATCCACACTGAAAAATAGTTTTTGGATCATTATCATGTGAGTCCCACTCAAATAACTTTAGGGTCATGAGACCTTAGGTCGTTCAATCCCTTTCCTTACAAAATTAACATTTACAAAACTACATACGGTTTGTAGATTACTTTACAAGATTTGATAGAGTGTGTTTGGATTGCGCATTTTTCATACCTATAAATGAAATGCGCGCATATTTCACAAAAAATGTATGTACTCAACTACGAGAATAGATTCGGAGACAATATTGCTTCATACATTGAGTGAGGAGAACATCTACACTGAAAATCAACATTTGGATCATCATCATGTGTAAGTCCCACTCGAATAACTTTAGGGTTACAGGACCTTGGGTCATTCGATCCCTTACCTTACAAAATAACATTCACAAAACTACATACGGGATATGGTGTGTTTGGATTGCACATTTTTTATACATGTAAATGAAATCCGCGCACAGTTTGCAAAAATGTACGTATTCAACTATGAGAGCAGATTCGGAGACACTATTGTTATTTATACATTGAGCGTACATTGGTTTATGGGGTCCACATAGATGATTCAATGACTGATTTTAAGTTATTATATTCTCCTCATAATGTAGACCATCGTCATAAAAAATCAACCCATTCTAAAATTTATAAACTCATCATCCATTGAGTGAAATCTAATGAATAGTTCAATCACCGTAATTTTTAATCACCTGATGATGAAATTACAAGTTGTAGAATGTGTTACTTTTTTATGAAGATGATCAACATGATGAGGAGAAAATCTTCAGACACTCTCATCCCTTGGATTAATTTGATGTGAGCCCCACAAATTATATATAAATAAGGATGTATGGAATAACAATGTATGGTGATCCCCTCTCTTCAAGTAAATCATTTAAATTCTTTTAGGTCGCTTTACATTAAAAACATATGCAAGGCTAAAGGTTTCAGTGAAATTAAATGTGTGTATGTTTGATATTATTACTACTCTGAAGGTAGATAGTACATGCAAAACGTAAATATACCTGAGGAAACACAGCAGTGTGTGTTTAATTTGGGGTATATGTTATTGCACGGCTTTTTAATCAGGACTGTAACTTCTGTCAGATATTATATAATATCACTCCAGCAAAGATAATATGGTTATGATCATTTCATTGATGAGTTACAGTGGGCCATATTTATATATGCACTCCCAGTTTCTACCTGAATGTTATTCAAATTTTTTTGTACCTACTATAGTATCATCTGTGGTTTTGATGATGTAGGGACAAAAAAAGAAAAAAAAAAAGTAGTCGCAAAATAAAAAAAAAATTGGAGTGTGAATCCTATGCTTGAGATTTAATTTGATTAGTTGACTTCTTTGAAAAAATTACAGTCACAAGCAGGTGTAAGCAGAGTGTGAGAATAAAGTAGGTGGAGTGACCTATTGATCCATTTATACATGAGTCACCTAATTAAACTAGTTCACATCGGCTCAAAATATCTGACATGAAGCCTCATTATGATAGTGAAGATGCTTTCTATTAATTGTCAATTAGGTATCAAACTCTTGAAACTAATAATTTGATAATTTGATTTTTTTTCCGTATCTTAATGAAATTCTAATATTGTAGCAGTTAAATAATAATTAATATTTTAACATGTGTCCGCTAACTTAGCTAGTAAAGTACGTTATTACTGCAAACAACTTTAGAATTTTTGAACTAAATTGCTATTAAAATATTTTAACATGTGTCAGTTAGCTGGTATAAAAACTTTAGCATTTTTTAACTAAATTGCTATTTAAATAGGATTTCCTTTTGTGAGATTTTATACTAAAACCTAGACTATAGAAACTCAAGTTTTCAACCACTCTAGCAAGTGGTCTTTCACCTTCTTCCTGTTAGGATCGAGTTAGTGAATAGTGGTCTTATAAAAACTGGCTCACATTTCTATAAAATAATAATAATAATAATAATAATAAACAACTAATATTTTAGGGAAAAATTCACAACTCTTTTTTTCTTTACAGAGGGGCTAACGCCAAAAATTCACAACTCTTGAAACTAATAATCTTTTTATAAAACTGAATTCCAAATGATCTCTGTTGATTCAGAATAATTAATAACAACCGAACATAAAATGATAAAAGATTTTAAATATGGGAGCAATTTCGGTGCCATCACTGTAATATTGCCATCACCATCACATTTTTGGGTTACTATGGCTTGTGTTGTGGAGCCCGCATATAGATAAACCAATGACTTATTTTTTGTGAGGATGATCTACATGGTAAGGAGAACATCCTCACAAAAAATTAATTTTTTTAAAATTAATGGTGATTGAATCATTTATTTTTACCATTAAATTACATCAATAAATAATGGGGTTACAAGTTTTAGAATTAGCTGATTTTTTGTGAGAATGATAGACATATTGAGGAGAACATCCTAATAAAAAATTATCCCTTAATTCATTTGTATGTAGGCCTCACAGACTATAGTAACAGTGATGGCAATATAGTACTGATGACACCGGAACCCTCCCAAATAAACATATAACTCATTATATATCGTTGTCTTCTACATATCTTTTTTCAATAATTAAAATTGGTTAATTCGACAACATAAATGACTCAAATCTTGAGCTATATATATATATATATATCTTCAGACAAAGCATGTGTTATGCTCTTTAATTAAAAATAATAAATAATAATTAACAAATAACGCTGTCAGCTGGTGAAGTTAATTTCAATCTGAACATAAAAAAATTAATATGAACGCGATCATATGTCCATGCTAGGGTATGCTTATGAATATTTATATTTTCTTGTTAAATAGATCATGTAGTTCACTCTCGTTAGATCCGTATAATTATAATTGTGAAATTTCAGATTAAGATAAATCTGAAATATAAAATAAAGAAAATAAAGATTAAGTGACACAAGATAATTAATGTGGCTGAATAATATTGATCACCAATAATTCAACGGAAAATGAGTAGGATGTCCTTGCATGGGAAAAAAATTGAAGTAGAGGACATGCTTTTTTTTCATGTAAGGACAGTCCTCGACACACGTTAGCGCGATGTAAAAAGACGAAAAACCCATCTGTTGAATAATGACGGTGCACGTTAGCAAATCTCAATTAATGAATTTTAACATAAAAATGACCATAACTTTCAAAATATAAATCGGATTTGAACAAAATTTATAT
>MVGT01002031.1:235488-285324 GCA_002174775.1 Macleaya cordata | reverse complement strand
TTTTTTTAATTAAAAATATATTTTTTTAATGAAATGGGTTGAGGTCATTAGGAATCAATTTTGTTGGTCAAAGGATGAGGGCACAAGGTATCAAAATTGGCTGTGTGGATATCAACCCTCTATTTTTATTGTCGTGTACAAATATAAGATTTATATAAATATGATTCAAAGGTGTGAGGATGATAGAACACATAGCCCATAAATCACCTAATTTGGTATGGGTGTTATAGCTTCTATGTAAAAACCGCCCTTAAGATTTTTATTTTTATTTTTAAGCTGGCTCGTGAAATCGAGACCTTACTAATTTTAACAATTAGTTGGATCTGACTTGTATGGTAGGTCCAAGAATAGACATCAAGGTTACTTATTGATAATATTGATTCCACCAAACAAACAATGCAGGTTAATTATGAATTAATACAGGTAGCTAGTGATGGATCAGTCTGAGGATTGGTTATTTGTAACGCACTTAAAAAATTTAAGTGTTTGACGACAACACTTGGCACGTCAAAAACAGTGACACTTGTCAAAATTATAAAATATTATAAATAAACTATAAAAAAAAACTACCTAAATTCTTCCCCAAATTATCACTTTAATAGACAATAACACCTTACCTACAAACCAACTTGGGGCCTAGCCCTAGCCCTAGCTAGCTAGAATTTTCAAAAACTTAATTTCACAACGACAAAATAATATAATAGGATATTAATTATGATATTTGTGAAAGAAAGAAATGAAATGAAATGAACAATAAAAATATATGAATGATGAGGAGAAAGGAAAGTAGCAATTTCAAATGAGAGAATCATTGAGTTGTTTACCTAAAATTCCCACTTTCGTATACACATATTGTTTTTTCAAACCGTTGCAACTGTCTTAAAACACATTTAATTTACCCTTAAAATCTAATTATTATTTGACTCAAGATATTCATACCAATGTTTTAAAAATCGGATCGGTAATCGAACCGGAGAAGCTAGTGGGTTGGGTCAATCTGGTTCAACCAATGGGTTGACCGGTGGGTTAAGTCTAAACTATTAATACAATAACAACAATAAAAACATATTGTTTTATGCAGCACAGTTGGTAAAGTGTTTTTTTGAAGTCACTTATAGGTCTCGTGTTCAAACCTTAACAATTTAAGTTTTGGGAAATGTTAAAACTCTTAAATAACAATTAATTGTATAGCAATTATACTGTCATATTAACAACAATCTAATGGTAGTTGAAATGGTAAGAAGTTTGTCACTTTAGGGTCTAGGTTCAAAACCCAATAAGTACATTTTTGCAAAATATAAAAAATTATAACACTTTAACTTAAAAAAAAAACTGGTTTAAAAATCAACTGGGTCACCTGGTTCACTGGTTCAACCAGTCGGGTCGACCGGTTCACATTCAAAAAGATGGTTTTGAGAAAATTACTGGGCAATGTTGACCCGAACCTGAAATTTGACTGGGTCACCGATTCACCGGTTGAACCGGCCAGTCCTGTCCAGTTTTTAAAACCCTGATTCATACACTCTTATTCATACGCAACGTGGCCGAATTATTAACAAGTATCACTTGAGGTCGTCTATACTTCAATGTCCAATCCAAAACAACCCTTTAAATTTTTCTTAATTAAGGACATTAATGTTCCACTAATTCATTTACATCGTATTGAGTTGATTACATCTGTATTATCATTGTGTTTCACAAAGAGGTTAAAAGATTTTCACCCGACATTATTTTATATGTTCAACTCATTTTTTACACTTTGTTTACATTTGTTTTTAGGTCTTACGTTAAAAGTAAGCAGTCATATATTTCCATGCCAGTATTAATAACGCAAGCTACGATTCAAGCGTTCAAAGTAAGCTGCAACAAGTTATTCATAAGGAATATTTCAAGGTAAGAAACATATTTCAAGATCAAAGTAACTAAATATTTTTAACGTAAAAAAAATACGAGCACGCGTGCAGGGACCCTCGTTAAAATAAATAACAGCATAATGCATACCTCTGTCGTACGGACAGCATGAATGGTGGTCGTCGTCATGGTGCTGCCGTCCACGTGGTGACTTCGTTCATCAGATTGAATTTTGGCACGTTTATAAATGAGCACCCTCCGCAGGAGCGGTTGCGGTGCCGCTTTGACGGCCGCGTCCGGTGCACTCGTTGGAGATTGCTTACAAGTTACAACTTCTCCTGTTCTCTCACCAGTCAACACCCCCTCCATATTTGCTGCCTATAAGAGTGATGTTGTTGTGGGACCTACAAATGACCAGCCCGATTCTCTGTCTAAAAGACGCCCTTTATGTGCATAAATATTTATTGGAAAAAAAAAATTCTAGGTTGTGTTTGTTTTTCAAGATTTAAAACTAAAGTCTAGATAGACTTCATTGTTTAATGACCCAAGCACACTAAAGATTTTAGAGTAGACACCACATAAAATATCGAATTTGTTAAATAAAAATAAAAAATAAAGACTGAAAAATGAGTCTATATAGAATTCATTCTTTAATGACCCAACCACAATAAAGATTTTATTTTAGAAACCAAATAAAATGTTTAATTTGTAAAACCCAAAAAAAAAAAAAAAAAAAANAAACCAAATGGTGTAATACTAGTATGTAAATATATATATCATGTAAAGGAAAGATTCACTCTTAATATCTCATAATCAACTTGATTTTCACTTGTATTACAATGGTTACAAATGGAGGGTATTTATAGGAGTAATGGAGGATAAATACACATGGGCTGCCATAATATAATATGAGGCAGCCCATGTGGGCTGCTGCCCATATAGGCAGCTGCCCACTAGATGTGGGCAGCCACAATATTATACTACAAGAGATATTATTGGAAACAATTTAATAATCTGTCTAATTAAACAGATTAATAGGCCCGTCCCAAAATCATTTTCGTAAAAAGTCATTGTATTCAATCCAGCTGTTCATAATTAGAAACGAAACTGATTTGTAACTATTTTAGGCCCACCAAGAGAAGGCAGAAGAATTAATAGGCCCAAAAAGATTGTCCTCTAATAAGGAATCTTGTGACATGGGAGGTTGTGAGTTCAGGCCGTGGTATTACCACATGGTTTGGTTTATGTAATTAATTATGTTATAGTTAGAGGCTTCTCTTCGTCCGTGCTGACGATTATTTTGATGATCTTGGTGGTGTCTCTGTGCTTATTACATACACATTTCTAGTGCTTAGCGTCTTAGCGGTGTATCTTCGTCTTATTATTGTAATTCGGGCAATAGTCCCTTGTACAAAAAAAGAAAAAAAGAAAAAATCCTATGTTGAAAAGCCAAACCGGCATTCTGGAATGAACGACCCCAAAAAAAGCCCAAACAAGCTGTGCTTTTCATTCTTTCCCGCCCATATATAGTATTAAAATCGGCCCACCTCTTAATGGATCCCTCACCAGACATCACATTTGTTAGTGATATCTAGCCGTTGCAATTAAACCTTTTTTTTCATGGGCTTTAAACCCAGGCAAGGCCCTGTATATGGATCAAATATATGAAACAAAAACGTGATTGAATCTAACGGATAGAAATCAATCATCATGATACCAGCCAAGGGTAATTGGAAATTTTTTTTACCAACTGTATTCATTATATACAAAACCATCGTACAGATCAAGAGAATTGCGATCGCATAATCATAAAAAATTGCTATCGGATGTCATTATACTCTTAGATTTTTGATATTGTGGTTACAGTTACATATAATTGGCAGTAATCACACTTGAATTCTGGTTTATTATATGAGTGATTGTTCATTTGTTCATCTTCTTTTGTCCAAGGAACATCAAGTAGGGGCCCAACTAACAAAATGGTCCAAGTTAAATCTTTAGGTTTCCAAGTATTGTGTTTAAAATTTTCTAGGTTCAAAATCCTCTATGTAATGCAAGTTTCTTCAGACAAAGCCTGAACATCAAGAGTTATGTTGGGTTAGAGTATTGAAACACTGAATTTGGGCCTGATGCCCAAATCCACTCTATGTAATGCAAGTTTCTTCAGACAAAGCCCAGTCCAATACACAGCCCAAACTATCTAAAGGTTTTTCTCTATTTTATTTTTATTTTTTAATAGGAAAACCCTCTTCCTAACTTTATTTTTGTTAGAATATTATGGGATATTTATAGGCTGTAGATTGGAGCACATATAACTAGCTGTACAACTTATCAATCTCAACATAGACGTGTTATATTACATGGACACCGTACATGGGCCGACACATAGCATTTATATTGTCCCTAACTTAACCACTCATCTAGTGTGTTTGGGCCTAGGTGTGGTGTGTTATCTTAAAAGGCATCTGTGCTACGTAAGAAGAGAGTCTAACTTATTATCTCCATATTTGAGGTTTGGACAAGTACTATGGATACCTCAAACAATCAAAATTAGTCAAATTAGGGGTTTGGACAAGTACCAAGGACACCTCAAACAATCAAACCTTTCCTCCCGTCCTAAATTTGAAGCTAGGGCAATTAAGTAAGGGGCAGAGATAGTGCCACACGGCCAAGTTTTAACCGTAGATTAGCCTGACCCATAACCTCTTTCACGTGGGTCAAATGAAGTCAATGCCGCACTGCATTGCCAATGCCACACATCAATGGAAAAAATGACCCAAACCCAAAATTTAGGGGTTGGCTATGGTACTTGCCAATCCCTAAACAATCAAATCTCTATCTCAACAACACCTCAACTTCAGGGTCTACTGGTACTTGCTCTTATGGCCTGAATTAAGCCACAACTCCAACAGAGAAAGACATGTAATAAACTATACTTTTGTATTCCAACACTAGAAGACCCATTTGCCATTCCTACCTAGTTGGGTCCGTTTGACACCCCATATATAGTGAGTAGGGGAGGAGAAAGTATTTTGTGCTGCAAGAGTTAAATGAAAATTGGATTGCCCTAAACAACACCACAACAAGCAAAGAGATCATAGGACCAATTCTGCTTTCAAGAGGCTATTGACCCTAGACACAACGTCACCTTCATTACCCTGGTGCCAAAATAAGATCACACTGAAACCATCAAGGATATTAGACCAATTAGCCTTCTCACTAGCACTTACAAGGTTATATAAAAAATTCTGGCTACAAGATTGAAGCTCGTAATGCCAAAATTAATCTCACAACAACAATCTGCCTTCATTGCCGGTCGTCAAATAGTGGATGGCATTCTTATAGCTTACGAACTAGTGGATTCCAGATCTAAATCAACTCTTCCTGGTTTGGTCTGTAAAATAGATCTCAAAAAAGCGTTTGATAGGGTAAGCTGGTCCTATTTGGAGTCTATACTCCAAAAAATGGGTTTCGGTCAGAAATGGTGTAACTGGATGAAATTCTGCTACTCCTCAGCCTCATTCTCTGTGCTGATTAATAGTTCATCCTTTGGTAACTTCTCTGCCACCAGAGGTCTCAGACAAGGTGACCCTCTTTCTCTACTACTGTTCAACATTGCAATGGAGGGCTTCTCCAAATTCATTGATAGAAGTGCGTCCATTGGTAAGATATCAGGTTTTACGGTCTCTGAAAATGGTAATCCCATTGCTCATCTTCACTATGCTGATGACTCGATTTTTTTCATTAATGCTTCTTGGCTAGAGCTATATAATCTAATGAGCCTTCTTAAGTGTTTTGAAGCTGTTGCAGGTCTCAGGGTCAATCAATCCAAAACTAAGCTCATCGGTATTGGTAATACCCCCCTAATCCAAGAATGGGCTGATCGACTGGGTTGTTGTATTGAAAGGCTTCCTTTCTCATACCTTGGCCTCCCTCTAGGAGCAAGAGCCAAGTCCTCGGCTATCTGGGACCCAGTTATAGAGAAATTCGAAAGGAAACTCTCCACTTGGAAGCGGAATCTACTTTCAAAAGGGGGTCGTCTAACCTTAATCAAGAGTTGTTTATCTAACTTAGCTATTTTTTTCCTGTCAATTTTTCAGGCACCAACTTCAGTCATTGTTAAATTAGAGGCCTTGATGAGGAACTTTCTCTGGCATAAATCTGGAGACCAAGATGGAGTTCACCTTGCTAATTGGGAGTTAGTTTGTACACCTCTAGAATTCGGGGGTCTTGGTATCAAGAAATTAAAAGCAATGAATGCTGCTCTCCTTGCAAAATGGTGCTGGAGATTCGGGGTGGAGTACGATCAATTATGGTGCCAAGTCGTTATAGAAAAATATGGCATTCCTACTTCAAGATGGGTTCCAGATCAGGTCAAATCCCCATATGGTACATGTTGCTAGAAAAGTATTGTTTCGTTCTCTTCAATCATCATTAAGGGTTCTTCCCTTAAGCTCGGTTCAGGTTCAGATATTTCCTTTTGGTATGATATTTGGCATGGAGATCAGCCCTTTTTACAGAAATTTCCATTACTTCATAAGATCGACAAGAGGAGGCGAGAATCTTTTGCTGCCCACATTGTTGTCGACCCCTCCCACACCTCTTGGTCGTTTGATTCAGTCGAGTATTAAATGGAGCAGAGGTTCTTGAATGTATAGAAATGTTAGTTGCATCGGAAATTCCCCTCCTCCTTTTTCTGATTCATTAGATGTCAGACGATGGGTTCCTGATTCAAAAGGTTTATTTTCAGTTCGTTCGGCCTACATGTTTATCTCTAAGCCTAATCCGGTGGAGTTCCCAAAATCATTCATCTGGAATCGCCATATTCCACCCAAGATTAATTTTTTCGTTTGGACAGCCTTCCACAATAGGATTCTAACGATTGACAATCTGAAGAAGAGGGGTTTTGTACTTCCTAATTGTTGTTACTTGTGCGGCCATAATGAAGAAACAGTTAGTCACATCATGCTTCATTGCCCTTTCACGTCGGAGGTCTTGCGCCAGTTAATTCCTCGGTCAGGTTGGTCCTGGGTTGAACCACAATCAGTTTCTGTTCTAGCTTTCTCTTGGTGTTTTAATGGTCCTCGAGGTCCGGGCAAGGACATCTGGCATCTTATTCCAGTAGTACTTTTTTGGTCAATATGGTTAGAGAGAAACCGTAGAGCTTTCAATAATGATGAACTTTCTCCATTTAAAGTAAGTGTGGAAATCAAATCCCTGATCAGGTTTTGGGGTTCAGTTGCTTTTGAAGATTTTCGGTACAGCTTAGGCCAGTTGATCTTTTCATGGGATTCACTATTCTGTTGATAGCTCTTTTTTCTTTTGGTATTGTGTGTTAGAACTGTATTTGGAGCGTTAATTATTTTTACATTTGTAATTTTCTTTGTTTTTTATATATATATCATTCTTTTCCGATCAAAAAAAAATCATAGGACCAATTAAATAGACCCCAAACAATAATTAGGTGATGATGCATGTACAAGTGAACCCAGATTAGGGTTTCAGAGAAATCACAAATTCAAGGGTGTAACATTTCATTGAAACACTTATAAAAAAAAAGTATGCAAATGCAAAGCAATATATTCATCTTAAAGTCACGACCAAATACATATAGAGAACATAGTGCCTTAGATCTTCAATAAGAAATGTCAGGTTCCTTTATAGTTTAACCTACTTTTTGAAGTTTGAAGCAAATCAATTAAGCCAAGAGAGTTGTGTTTCTCAAACATCCGTAATTAAAGAAGGATTTTGTTAACATGTGCCCTTAAAGAAAAGAAAAGAAAAGAAAAGACACTGAACCAAATTTTATGTTTTCGTGTTTTTGCCCATATTATTGTCTAGTACTTGGAGTCTTTATTGTCTAGTACTTGGAGTCTTTTTAATGTACCTCACATCTTTTGCAGTGCATTAGTCATCGACGCACCTATACAAGAATTTTTTTATTGAAAGGTGAGCTTGATTTATAAGATCAATAACTTAATGTTAACGGAAATAGAATCAGGTCTAAGCCGCCCAACAACATACACTACTAACAATGCTAACTGTCATATATGAATTACTGAACTCATTTTGTTTTTATTTTTTATTGAATCCATTGTTAAATTTTATTATTGCGGCACATGGGCCTTTGGCTCAATGGTTGTGCATCCTTCCTATAAATCTTTGGTAGTGGGAGACCTTGGGATCAAAACTTATCGGTCGTAGTATTGCCGTTAAGTTTGTCACATATAATCTGATAATAAATATAGGTACGCTGTTATTGGCGATTTCTTTGTGCCTATTGGTGGGTGCATTTCTTGCGTTCATTGGTAACATTTTGTTAGCGGTTTCTCTGCGCTTCTCACATGCCCACTGCGTGTATCTATGCAATATTGTAACTTGGGCAATAGTCCAGTTCCAAAAAAAAATATTATTATTGTGATTTATAATTCAGTGATGTCTACAAGGAATGTTTTGTTTGACGTGCCATTTAAAACATAAAGGTACGTGTTATTCGTATTTTTTTACGATGAATTTGTTCCTCGTGCTAATTTGTACCACATTAAAAAGCGCGTTCATTAGGGTATTATCATAATTTTCTTTTAGTAGGGGTAGTTTTGTAAATTTTAAAAGATACTTTACTTCAACCCCACTTTTGCTCTATTAGCAATCCCATTAATTATTCTTACACACCATTTACACCCACCTATAGGGTCACATAGAGATGGTCAAAACAATAATTTTAATCAATATGACAAGGAGATCGTCCACATAAAAATCAGCCTTTCGATCATCTCCACACAACCTCACAAGATGTAAAGAAAATATAATAATAAAATGAGTTGAACATGCATTTGTGTGGTAGCCACAAGTACAAATAGTTGACTCAATGTGCCACATACTCAACCTACTAAACCCTACCCTAGCTTGACCGGCTAATTAAACAAGTCAAAATTAAGATTTAACATTTCTGACCCATTACCTCCTTCAAAGGCATTTTGCACAATTTTTAATTCCCGCTCCTCCTCGGATTACTTACGTACCAATTTATGACGGACTACTTTTCTAGTTAGTAAATTTTAGTCAGTAGGCCGATCAATGGGGTGATTGAAAACGTTCATGGATGGATCAGCGGACCCAACAAAGAGGATTATGTGGTGGATGGGTCAGCTAAGTTATGGGCTTTAGGGCAAGAAGGAAGCATGAAACAGCCACCACAATCTAGGAAGGAAAAAAAAAAAGATGAAGAAAGAATCAAACCCACCATTGTACATGACAACATTGCATTAAAAAAATCAGAAACCCATTTCCAGATTTTCCTACCAAATCAAACACTGCAAAAAGAATTCCAAAACAATAACAAAAAAAAAAACACAAATTTCAATACCTACAAGGAAGGACCTAAAACATCTTTGCTAAACTCTAAATCCTAATCCTAACCTTCCCCCCTCTCCCCTTTCTACCCCTTCTTAATCTTCTATTCTTCTCTCTTCTTTTCTTTTTTCTCTCTAGCAGCTAAAATATTGTTGGTGATCTATTGCTCCTATCCTCCTCTCCACTCCACCTCTGTACAAAATACAAACAAAATTAAAAAAAATAAAAATAAACAGAAAGACTAAAAAGAGAAGGAAACGTTGGTTTATGTGTCTCTCTTCCTAGCTCATCCTTCATATGTAATCAAGCAAATGGGTGTTGCTTGCCGGCAAGAATTCTGGTGCTGGACTCATCGGATTCCCAGTTTCAGGTGCCGCTTTGATCCTCATTTCCAAGACCTTTTTGTGGGAGTTGGAGTGCAATGAAGCTACAAATGTTGGGCTTGCAGCAGGCCGGTATTCGGGGAAGAGCCGGCCCGACTTGAAACGGACCCCACAAGCGTTGCAGAGGGTCTTGGGTCCCATTGGACCTGCTCTCCATTGTGGGGTCTTTGTTATCTCACAATGCAAACATTTTCTAACTGCCACAGCGGGCTGCTGCTGCTGCTGAACTGAATCACCTTCCGAGCTACTACTTGGTAGAGGTGGTGACAGTTTCTTCTTCTTTTTCTTCTTCTTCTGTTCTGTTCCATCAGGTTTGGGTATATTTGGTGGATGTGATTCGGCAAAATTCTCTAATTCTGATGATAGTTCAGAGATGGAAATCGGTGGGGCTTGGGTGTCGGTTATGGATGAGGTGGGAGAGACAAGGTTAAGAGCTGATCGAGGATTGAAAATTGCAGGACGTGGTCGCTTGCTTCGTGCACGCCCTGGAACAACTGTATCGGGGCTGGGAGGCATTGTCTTTCCTCCAGAGCAGGAGCTACTGCTTTCAAGGACAGAGACTGGGCTGGATGTCTGGAACAGATGGGAGTCATCCTTTTTGTCTTTGTTAGTGAAGTCTGGGTCGAGATTGATGCTTCCAGCTGAGAATGAATCCTCAACAAAGGTCGACAACCATTCCAACTGAGCAATGTCTTCATGCTGAGAAGAGAAGAAACAGAGGGAATCAGATGAGAAGTGCAGGAAATGATTATGTTTAAGATTTAATGAAATTCAAACAAAGTTCAACGAGGGAATCAAATTTTGAAATTTCAAACCATGAAGCTACAGACTCAATCACACATACATCCAATCATTCATCCACTTGGACCATGAAGTTACTGTTTTATGAGAGTGATCCCTAGATTGATCAGAATTATTCGTAGCTAATGTGTACATGCCAAGTCAGTAATGTAGCGTGCAATTTTGTTGACATATGTGTAAGGTGGGTCAAGAAGAACCCACCATGTGATTGGTGGGGACTAATGGTCAACCCCACCATCCAAGTCCCTCAACCAATCACATGGTGTGTGGTCTTCTTTACCTATTTTATACATGGGTCAACAAAATCAAAACCCGCACATGTGGCAAGCTGTGGTCCATTATTTTCGTTCTTTTTCAATTACGACTTCTGGTCACATCACCTACAATGTCATGCTATGATCAAATAACACAAGTCCATATAGCATTTCTCATGTTTTACTAGTGTTTCCATTCTCACTAAATTACAAGTAGGGAGTAGGGACACCCAATCAGCCATGGATCCAGGCTGTTCCAATAATCGGTGGGGGGACACCCTGCAGGAGCAAGAGTCTAAACAATGACAAACTGGGCCAATGGGAGATTAGTAATATAAGTTGACAATCCATTAATTACAAGCAGATTACAGATTGTAAAGCTATATTACAGTTGAATGTGTCGGTGGGACTGTAACTTAAGACAGATGTCTTAGGAATTAGTATTTTAACTATTGTAAGTAGAAAATTAAAAGAAAACAGACAAAAAGGATTAGTGGGTATTATTTCTCAGAAGCTAAAAGTTAATAAAAATTTACGTTCAAGTTGGGGCTAAGACCCAAGAAACTCACCGGAACTGGGAGTTCAGTGGGAAGATCTGAGCTTTTGTTGGAGAAATCAGAGCAAGGACCAACCAAAGATTCTGGTGGGGGCATTGACCAAATGTCTAGGAAGGCATTGCAATCTCCTCCTCCAACAACTCCTCCACCACCTTCGATGTCTTCGCTTGGAAAATCGAGTAAATCATCGATGTGATCGAAGAAATCCCCGCAGATATCCAAGTCCATTTCATCTATGAATCCAGGTCCAATCATGTTTACCTGAACAAAATCATGCCAAGGAGTAAACCACAAAGTCCCCCATTTTTCTATTTTCATTTAGAATTTGAAAAACTTGGGGTTTGAAAGTGTTTTAGACTTGTAATTTGGAAAAATTCAACTAAAAATACTTTCTTCGATCTCAAACAAGACTTTTGACTATTTAAAGTGTCATCAACACTTCAAATTCAAATTGCAGCTTAACCCATATGAAATTGACACCCATAAACCAACTTTCAATATCAAACATCCCACATGTATGCAGTCCTAATGCACACCATATGAAATTGACAACTCCAATTTGATGGAAGAAAAAAGATAACAGGTTTGCTTTTCTAATATTGATAATTAGAAGGAAACAAAAAGTAAGAATAAAGAGAAATGAAAATTTGTCTAATTGTGTCACCGACAGCCCAACCGTACATGTGGCACATGATGTGGGTCAGAAAAATTTTAAAAATTGGGGACTCATACCTGTGATTGCTCTCACAATCACATGTATGGTATGGACTATGGACCCCCTATTAAATGATATCTCATAAAACCAAGCAACCATAAATCATTTTCTTACACAAATCCAGCTAAAAAAATAACAAAAATTCAAAAGATAGGATTTTTTATCCAACGGTGAAATTGAAGAGAACAAAATTCAGGAATTTTAGCTCGAAAAAAAAAAGAAAAGGGAAAATTGTTGTGAAATTTTGAATAGTTAGGTTAAATTATTAGTATGATTCGACAAAAATTTTGGATAAGAATTTGAATTTGGGGGAAAAAAATTCTGCTTCTTACATTGCAATTTTCAGACACAGGATGGAATGTAGAGATAGTGAAGAGACTATAAGGGTTCAGAAGCAAACCTTGGAATTCAAGAATGGCGATTTTGCAGAGCTTTAATTCTTCTGTAACTTGACTGGGGGAACAAAATAGAAGCTTTAACCTTTGAAATTTACTGTCTTTTCTCTATAACTAGAATTGTGGTTTCGTAGGAAGAACCCTAACGTTGAAGGATATGGGAATAGGAATGAGAAAAAGTAGCAGAAGCAGAGAAAAACCTAATAATACTAAATGAAAAACGGACTATTAAGCTCTTCAAGCGTCTTTAGAACTGATATTCGGACAGAAAACAAGATACCTCAGCGAATTCCTGCAAAACAAAAGAAAAAAAAATTCAGAAATGAACCTTTAATAATCTGAAGAGCATACTTCAAAAGAATCGCATGCAAGCTACTCAAATTTCAGGAAAAATTTCCAGTACCCACAATTCCTTTCAAAAAGGACGAAATGGAGACCAAACCCTAAGAAGAAAAGGAAAGCAAGATAAATAAACAGTACAAACCTGTTTTTAAAAAACCCTAACTTCCACTTAAATGTTGAACACTAAAAACATCAAAATTCCATGAGAAGAACAAAACCCATAACAAAATAACTCTAAATATACTAGCTCCTCCAATAACTCTTTGTTTTGAAGATTTTATTCGAAATCAAAACTTGAACAGAAGAGAAAGGGGAAAAAAATGAGGAACAGAGAGCACTTCCTAAACTTACTTTTATATATTGAGGAATGGTATGGAAATGAGATAATAACAAAACAGGGGCAAGAGATTTTGAAAGTTAAAAATGGAGAGTAGAAGAAGAAGAAGAGAATGGAGACCCTAAAAAAGAGGGGGGAAAGAACGTGATGAGGCAAGAAGAGAGAAGGTTACGGTCTCTACTTCTGGTAGGTGAGCCTCTCCTTCATTGCTAGCTGTCTTTTACCTCTCTCTCTCCTCCTCATGACTGGAAAGCAAAACTCAGTGAGGTGGGGTCCCACACCCACACCGCTCAATTTCTCTTTTTCAAAAACAAAAAATCAAAAATAATTCTCTGCGTATTTAACGGAGTGATACAAGATTCAAAGATTTAATTAATTAATTAAATTTTTTGTTTTTTTTGAAAGTAGAAAGATGAGTTTGCAGTTGTGATAGTAGAAAAAGAAGACGAACCTCTCTCTGTCTTTCTCTCTCTAAAATTTTCTCTCTCTAGATACTGTAAAAAAAAATTTGATGTTAACTGCCGTTGTTTCTCTCTCTAAAATGAACTCTGGCTGGTTAAAACCTTGGTCCCTAGTTTTGGACCGTTGTAGGTTTTTCCTTGAGATTAACACAGAAAGGAAAACAATATACCTGGAAAGTACGTTTTTTTTGGTCTCGGACCGGCTGGATTTACTTTTTATTACAATACACCTGAAAGAAAGTACGGAACTTTAACTCGCAAGCGATGCATCATAACATAAGTCATCCAGACCTTGAGATTTGTGCTTAGATTGTTGAAATTCGATGTACAAAGAAGGACGGTGTACTAAAAGGAGAGTGGTACTGAGAGTACACGATACTTCCTCTTCACACTAAACCTGTTGGGTTCGTCTAATTTATTTGTCTTTAAATAAACCCTTTTAAGTACCAGCCAGGTGTTGGATTGTGATTGGGTTATTATTCGTGGTAAGAAAAAGATTAATGCCATTGGGGCATATTTTAATTTTGTTTGACGATTTTACCCTTTGGTCCGTTGGGGGCACAATCACCAAACGCCATCAATGAACAACCTTATCTAGTGTGCCCCCACCCCCCATGTTTTTTCGAAATCAAAGGCCCGGGGTTCTAAAAGTTAAATAAAAAGAAGAAAAAGAGCCGTAGAAAAAACCAAAGGTAAAACAAAAAAAGAAGAGAGAGAAAGGAAGAGAGGGGCTTGCTTTGAAATTGGGCCTATTTTTAAATGATGGGCCTCCTCTACTCTCTGTCCCTCTCCCTCCCCCAATTCCCATCCCAATTCTCTCTCTCTCTTTTTTTTTTTTTTGACTAACTTGAGGTTTACACTTTGAATCAATCCCTTCCAACTTACTCTCTCTTTCTCTTTCTCTTTCTCTCTCTTCTTTCTATCTCTAAACTAACTTGGGTTGCACTCTTTGCATCACTACCTTCTAAAATACTCTCTCTTTTTCTCTCTCAAAGAAAGATAGTAAAATCTAGCTTTTTAGTATTTTTTTTTATGAGGTTTCTTTTGAAGTGATTATGGGTTAAAGATAGTTTCAGGTGTTAGTGGTGGTGACTTAGTGAGAGAGAGAACATAAACACAAGGGGGATGTAATGATGAAGCCAGGGGTCTAACCAACCCACCCACATTTAATTATTTATTCCTTAATTAATTTATTCTCCTTTAATTATTTTGGTTAATGTAAACCCAAAAAGAAGAAAATTTGAGATATCAACACCTGAATTCCAACTCATGAACACGACATTACCTACTCATTTAACAGGCTTTTCAAGCAAACATCAGAAAAACTTCAATTTGTATTCCAATTCTTTGGTAAAAAATATATATATTTTTTGTGTTCAATTCTTTCATGTATTATTTTTAAAAATTTAAAGATGAAATTTTTTTTACAAGATCAATAATTCGATTTTAAAAAGAATATAGCCGAGGTTTAAGCTGTCAACAACAATGGATATGTACTACTAGTTGTGCTAGCTAGCTAGCACATATTTTCCTTGAAGTGGTTAAACCAATCCTTTTTTTTACATATGTTATTTCAAGTACTTTGTTCTTACTTTTAACCTTCATTGCTATTTTATATTTCAATTTTAGTCTCGAATTTCCCTCCATATGAAAGTAGAGTTGGCAAAATG
Source organism: Macleaya cordata (assembly GCA_002174775.1). Taxonomy (NCBI): domain Eukaryota; kingdom Viridiplantae; phylum Streptophyta; class Magnoliopsida; order Ranunculales; family Papaveraceae; genus Macleaya; species Macleaya cordata. Next base: position 270,205 of record MVGT01002031.1, on the reverse strand, counting down.
ACACACGATCCACTAATCCTATCCTAACTCGACCTATCAGACTCTATCCTAACTCGACCCACCAGCTGAACGGATAGGGTTAGGGTTCGAATTTTCTGACCCGTTACCCCTTCAATCTTGTTAATGTTAGGGTCGACCCTTACTTATATGACTATTTTGTATAGAAAAATGCTAAATGGATAAGGTTAGAGTTTGAAAATTTGACTCGTTTCATAAACTAGTCAGGGTTAGGGTTTGATAATCTTGACCCGTTAGCTTATCAACCCGCCTAGGGTCGACCCTAACTCAACCCGTTGCCAAGTTTATATGAAACACACCTCATAAATGTTGTGTGAGGAGGGGTTCGAGACAATTATTTTGTTGTATACCATATAACCTCTTATTTAATTACATTGTGTCATTATCTTAACAAAATAGTTTTTACAATCATCCCATGATTATAATAACAAAAAATTTTAGAGCATCCTATTTAATCCATCTGCTTTATTTAATATTCATATGTGACAATATCTCAACGACTAAATTCAAGACAAAGTCTTAAATATACAAAAATTCTAAAATACTGTCATATTAGTTGGCTAAGTAGCTACGGCTGGTTTTGGTGAGTCGCATAGTATTTTCCTTAATTTTAATTAATACGAATCATAATCAGATTAACAAATCATAATCAATGCACGTGCAACTCAAAAGTGTTTTTCATAATAAACTTATGCATATATTTATGTATGTTGCGGACATGAAAAGCTTCATAATTAAACTTAACAACCTACCAATGTTTTGATGTTTCAGCGTTCCAAAGTCGATTAATTAGAATTTCATTTCGTTTCTTTAAAGAGAAGAAATTAAATTAGAGAGAAAAATGTAAGTGAGTTATCAATTCATAAAACTAAAAACACCCATCAAAGAATTACGACTATTTTAACCAAAAAAAAATTAAGAAAAAAAAATATTGCCTTTTGGAGTGAGAGAGAAAGTATACAAATCTCTTGTTTTTATTTATAAAACAAATGCGTTAAACTGTCACTACTGATTTTGCACAATTCACTAAAAAACTGCTCTTACTTTCTTAAATATCTTTGTTTTGTTTTATTCTTATTAGATCCCCTTAATTTTTTTGAAGGGGAGTTAGGTCCCCTTAATTTTTGTTTTCAAATGAAAAAAAAAAATAGAATTAAAATACAGTATTAGATCATATAATTTGTTTAAGCATCAAGCAATTTCTTAGATTTTTCATTTAATATATTCATCTCCTTAATAAATAATATCATCTAGTACACAATTTTTATTTAAAAAAAAAAAAAACACAACGATCGACTACCGACACATGACAACATGGATCGAAGCATGATAAGCGATCAAAATTAGTTTAGTCAAATTGATTTGCTGGACCCACATGGATAGATGGTCCGAGATTGATCAGATATATTTTGAAATTTGAAAAATGTGATAGTGTACGAGAGTGTAAAAAAAAAAAAAAGCACATGACACTGAACCGTTTAGTACAACATAATTAATTTATTTATTCACTTAATTCTACTTAGGAATCTTAAATTATTAAAATTCTCAATAATTGAAAGGGTTAAGATCTGTTTGGATGGACATCAAAAATAGAATTCTGAAAGTGATCATCTCTTATTCTCTTTTGATGATTCAAACAGGGCTTTATTTTTATTTTTTATATTTTACTCTATTTTAATAAAGATTTTGTGGACCTTCAATTTCTAAAAATATTCAAGCTCACATAATAAGCGCATGTGGGTGGTATCTCATTGTCTACGTGGTAGATAAATGAAAGGATCACGTAACCTGTCCCCTAATTTAATTGGACAGAACTGCCCTCAGTATTTTCTTCCCTACTTTGTCATATTTATGGGTATAACCGTAAATTAACAGAAATTGGCACAGGTGTCGGCAGTTCGCATTGACTATACCAGAGATTCATCAATTGGTATGAGAAATTATGCATTTCTCACGAAATCTCCATTTTGATGATTTTCAAGAGAAAACACATTGAACAATTTTATACATTGTTGAATAATATGATCAATAATTTTAAGGTTATGTTTGCCAATAATAGTGTCCCCCACATAAAAAAAAAATGATTTAACAAGCTCGGGTTTTCACTTTTTTTTTTTTGTGTGTGGCTTTACTTACCCCATGGTGTATTGCGGGCTTACGCATCCTTCCGCTATTTATTCGGCATAGCAGACATTTTTAAAAATTAGGAATATTTGCTAAATATTGACTAATAATAATTCTTAATGTGCATCAATGAGAATCCTGATTAAATTGGCATCTAAGATTAATTTAAATGAAACAACTTTTTTGTTTATCTAGTTGAATCTGAATTTCAAAATTATTCTGATAATACAATGCGCTTCATATTTGTAGTTATGAATATAAATGGTTGGACTATAAAATTAATAAAATTGTGATTTAATTTGATTTGAATCTAGACTAATAGTCACATGATTTTGATAATATTTTTTGTTTTGGTTAACATCAAAATAAAAAGAGTGGATGTGTCTAATATATGAAAATAATGTAAAACAAAATTATCATAAAAATCCAAAAATATGAGTTGAACAAAACTTAATTTTAAAAAATAAAAAAATAATTTGAAGCCAAAAATATCAACTCCAAAACGTGAAAAGAGAAAAGGCCATTGGGCCAATACAGGAAACTCGTAGGTATGAAGCGTGAAAAGCGGAGACTATAACCATATGCAAACATGGGAGCATGTATACGCACCCATATTCTATGGGCCCCACTGCACGTTACTTGGAGTAGGTACATTGTAGCAGTAGTTGTAGTAGTAGTCTACACGTACTGACACTTGTCGAGCCAGTGTTGGGATTGTAAAAACGTATTTAAGTGTGATTTACTCACCTACGCTTAACGTGGGTAATCGAAACCCAACCATCCCAACTGTGGGTTTTGTTCACGCACGTTACAAATGGGTGAACAATATCCTGTTCATGTATTGGAAATTTTGAACCCAATCAAGGATCACCTAATCCAGCTATGGGCGTTCTGGGGCCCACCAGTAACAGACGCACGTGATTGATGCTTCGGATACCAACTCGGTATTTAAGCAGATACTTTTGTCTACTTGTACCACTTTCAAACTCATTGATGTTCCGTGGACCATAGGGCCCTTTTTCGTTGTACTTCCAATAAAACGTCTTGAGGGGAATTTTTGTGGGTTATTCGAATGTGCCGCGAGGAAAAAAAATTATGCTACCGACGCTTGCTTTTTACGGTCTGTAATCTGGCCCACTCACCTCACGCCACGTTCTATAGGGTCCCACGGGTCTGCTGGTGCTCTTTTTGGAACAGAAACTGGGACCCACAAGGCATTAAATCAAGCATACAAGTTAAATGGGCCCTACAATCCTTACCGTACAATTGGGTGAATCTCTGGACAGCAGTACAGGACCATATATTAGGACGACTTTGCATAGCCAGGCAGCGATATCTACCACAGAATGTTTGGGATGATACATCTAACCACAGGTGGGCCCAGGATCGATTGGTCACGATCTTGTCTTGTATTACAAATTTTGTGTATCGTCCATCACTGAAATGACTACGTTAACAATCGATTTTCTTTCTTTTTTTGGTTTCATCTTTGTTCCAGCGAGTGTTAGCATTGGAACCAACGTGAACTTGAACCGACTTATTCAATAGGTTTCTGTTCCAATTAAATAGCGGCAGGATTAAATTCGACGGAGACTCCCAGTCACGGACAGTTGATTTAATTTACCGGGGAGGATCGCGACTATAAATTGAGCTAGTGTCGGCGCCGACACAAACACCGACAAACTTTACCGGGTTCAGCCAGTAACACCGTTCTGACATTAACTCATCTATTGCTTTCTAACAGGCACGTGCCTGTGACCGAGCTGTCATGTGAGTTCTAGTGAGAGAAATTAAGAAACGGTATATTAGGGCACCACGAAAGCGAGTCCCACCGTAGTCGGTGCGTAGTTTTTCATTTTTAATTTCATTTTCGGGGGACTATTAGTATTTATTGACTAGTACTACGTCTGTGCAACGGTTTTCGTTGTTCTCCGGATTTTCGACCGTTTTCATTATTAAACTAAAATATTTAAAATCTTATCATACATTTTTAAAAATTCAGACTAGTAGTGCTGAGTGTGTTAATAGTTTTTGGATTCATCATCGTGAAAGACTTTTCATTTCTCAAGTTCTAGAGAGAGAAAGTGAGAATTAAGAGAGAGAAGAAGAGTTTAAAAAAAATTGAAGAGGAAACGGTCCACTTCCAGCCATACCAAATTTTGCAAATCTATTTTAATATATTGAGTTTTCAGTTCTCATGACTTTACGGTCTGTGATAAGTCTATTAGATTCACTACATACCAAAAAAAAATGCTGAATCAATCAACGGTGTAGATGTAAGGAATTAAGACGGGGTAAAACAATGGCGGGTAGGGGGGGTGGTGCCACTGGCATGTGACCTGTTGGTTGAAGGTAAGGAGGGTTTTTTAAAAATTTTGAATAAGCTGGGGTAGCATGTGGTGGTGGTGTCCACGTTCCACGACCAAAAACAAAACTTATGAATTTTAGAATTTATTATTTTTATTATTATATATAAAATGGTAAAAAAAAATAAAAAAAAGACAAGAGTACTTTTTTTTAAAAATTATCAAATGTAACAAAAGTAGTTAGTGGATGTGATTGATGATGATATAACAGCTAAATCAGAAATTTATTATTTGGAGTTTGATCTCCAGTTCACATGTTCACTTATAAAACTTTTCCTCACACGGTCACACCCATTTATCAAAATTATAGGCCCAGCTTAGTATGCAAGGAAAATTTGCATCTGCAGTTATTCCGGGTCAAAAGCTACTTGGTATGGTATTCTTCTGCTAGTTAGGATACTTATGACCTTGTTTGTCCTTGCAAACTACTACTATCACAGTTGTGGTGATTTGTATTCTATAAATTTTCCCTGCATACCAAGTAGGGCAAAAAATAGAATGTTATTTTGTGCATTCACTAAGGTGGTGTTTGTTTTTTCGTCAATTGGATCTGATTCATGTCAATGCGTCTTTTGTGTTGTATATGATCTTCAAGTTAGAATTAGATTAGAATAAATTCATCTAGATTGTACATCGACTATTGAATCAAACTTTCATTTTAAATTCAACTCATACTGTGTTTGATAGCGTTCGAATTCTATAGAATTGGGTTAATTTTGTAGAGAGGGAGGTTATTGCACCCCCTCTTAGAACGCCCCCTTATAACGCCCCCTCATGTGGGGCCCACATGTGATGCATTTAGGAGTTGATTTTTTTAGGAGATGTTTTTCTCACTATGTACATCATCATATTAAAAAATCAGTTCGTTCTGAGATTTCTAACCCCTTCAAATTAACCTTTAAAAAATAGTAACTATTTGGTAACTATTTGAAGGGTCAAATAGTTACTAATTTTTAAGAAGTAATTTGAGGGGGTTAAAAGTTTTAGAACTAGCTAATTTTTTAAGATGATGATATACATAGTGAGGAGAACATCCTCTAAAAAAATCAGCCCCTGGATGTATCACATGTGGGCTCCACGAGAGGCCCCACGAGAGGGGGTGTTATAAGGGGGCGTTTTAAGAGGGGGTGCAATAACCTCCCTCTTTTGCAGAAGCAACACAAATTCCATTCTTTATTTACATTTTCAATTCCATAGAATTGAGGGCCCACTCACTTAAAAGTTTGGCTAATAGTTAGTTTTAAATGTAATTCTATGAATTAGGCTTCACTTGCCTCTAAATATAACCGGTCTTTGACCATTAGATTTACAAAACCTGAACAGAATTGAACGTGGAACCATATATTCATGAACTCCCTATAAGTATATTGATCAGATTTATTTCTCAATATATTCAGCCGTGAATACAAAGTACGCATTATTTCGAGAATTAATCCCATGCTTTAAGAATTCTGGACATCACGATCATAAAAGAAAAAAACCATATATTCTGTGGTTGTGAATGATTTTGATGCCAAAGATGCTATACATTTTTGCTGGAACAATTCATATTTGCGTACTAGGTATAGGAGGTGCGAAGAAGATACTTATGGGTGTGAATATCGGTAGTATCGACTATCTGACTATCTGACTATCGAGGAGTAGTGAGCAGCAGTGTTCAATGTTTGAAGATGACGGTTATAACGGTGCAACGGTAGTGAGCAGCAGTGCTCAATCGTTATAACATTTTTGACCTCTAAATGGTGTTGTGTTAAATTAAGAAAACCATTAAAATAACGAAAAATAACGGTCGTTATATCAGAAAATAACGATTTTTAAATTTTTTAGAAAATGTCAAATATGTTAAAATCATTTTTATGTTAGTTTCTATTTTTTAAATTAAAATAACGACCGTTATAACTGTTATAACAGTAAAAAACGATCATAACCATATAACGTAATTATAGTGAAATAATATAACTACATGAACATTACCGTTACAACCATAACGGACTGTTTTTTAAACATTGGCAGCGCTGAAGGCGCGGGGAATAGGGGGAAGGGAGTCAAGTAACCAGAGCGCGGGCCGGAGCGGGAACGAAAGCGAGAGCGGGAGCGTCGGAGCGACCGATTAAAAAATGTTCTTAGTTCTAAAATACCTTCGGAGCGGGAGCGTTGGAGTGTAGTTCGGAGCGGGAGCGCGAGGTTCCGGAGCGGGAGCGTCACCCCTGTACCAATGTTTCGGTTACTAAGTTCAAGGGACACGAAGGTCAAAGTTTGGTTTGCACGTTACCCGTTCATACGTACACAAACAAACAAAAGGTTGTTTAAGTTCTATGGTGTTGTGCAGCTGTACTTTGAAACGATACAGCATCTTGGTCGTACTTAATATTTATCAATCAGATTTGTGGGTCCCAATTGCATTGAAGAAAATCAGGTTCACTCGAGTCATATGAGCTTGGGGATCGTTTAAATATACAACGGCACTTATATTTTTTTTTGTACAACTAGGGGAATTTCTTTATCAAGTAATGTACACCTACAAGTTTTTAAATAAGTTTTTTAATTGATAAAATTAGTTGTGCTGGTTAAGTGCTGGTTAAGAGAGCCAATAAAAATATATCCCTAATTCTAAAATAGTTTCGAAGCATAATCTTGAAGCAAAGTTCAGAGTGAAAGCGCGAGGTTTCAGAATTGGAACATCGCCTCTATAATACATGTTCCGGTTCTTGCAAAAACTAGATGATCAATATTTCGACTCATGTGAAAAAAGAAACTGCACATATCTCTAGGTTAAAAGCGAAATCAAATTATTGAAAAAGAAAGAGGAAAGTAATTGTATCCACATCAAAGGTCAATATTTTGGTAAGTTAACCGACATGCATACAATTGAAAAGTGCGGTGTAAAATGCTTGGAATTTTTTTATTTTTACTTTGGAAGAGCAATTTAAAACAAAGTTCCTATGGTCATTAGCTTTTGTATGTATCTTTAATGAAAAGTGTTTCTCAAAACAAAGAAAAAAGATGAAAACAAAAGTATAAGAGCAAATTCTTTTCAAATGTAGCACTCAAATCGGATTCGAAACCTCAAAAACAGAACAGATTCGCAATTAATATTGAGCTACATGAGCTTAATTTGCTCAACTATGGGTTCTGCTTTTCTGCAGGGATCAACGTCGTAAACGGAACCACTTCCTTAATTTGATCTTCAACCTTCTTCGTCTTGAGCTTACAAGCAGAACTATGAGAACAATGAGAAAGAGGACTGTGACGGCTATCGGAATCTCCTTCAAAATCAAAACCAGAGTTCCATATGAATTCTTGATCCCATCCTCCTGCAACTCCTGTAATATCATACAAACCAAACCAAGTCACCCGCCATATAATAAGAATGCCAAAATACATAACAGTCATTGAGATCACTGAACTTTTAGAAGCTTATGTATATATAATAGCATGCAGAAAGTACAAACATCATTTACAACAACGGCACATATAGTCCCCATTTTCGAGATCATCTAATTCTGAATCAACCTGATCAAATTCTATGATTGTTTGTGATGTGGGTTAGTTATTCTTGTTCTCTACATGGATAGAAAAAGATTTTTATTTCAAGGTCTTACGGGAAATTCTTGTCTTTCCTTCCAAGAACAGAATGCGGAAACAGCTATATAGTTGAAGCTGTTTTGGGTACGTAAAAGCACAACTAAGTAGCATATCAAATGTTTTGATTTTCTTTCGTCGGTATGAGGACTAGTTGAGTTTGCATTTTTTAAGCATCATTTTGTAAGAACAATATTTCTAGCAGAGGTGAAAACTTGAGCAAGAAACATCTTGGAGAGCATTGGGACTTGCCACTTTTACCAATTTCTGCATGAGATTACTTTTCTGCTGCGCAAAAATGCCTTGGGCGTGCTTATAGAGCTCCATATCAAGGCTGTTCAGTAATATTATTTTCTGGAGGACCACTTCAGGAACCTGGAGGCGTGCCTGTATGAACCAAATTTCCATGAGTCAATAACAAAGCTCCAGAAGTTTTGAGCCCAAAAGCGAAACAAAATATGAAGTAATTTGTATTTCTAATTGAACGAGGATACTCCTTTTTAATCTATTTGACATGTCAGACACTCGTCAACGGAGGACAGAACATGAAACCTAATTACAACTATCATCTTTGCCATGGGGCTGCATTATTCTCATTACACTTGCTCTTTGGATGTGATATCCAAAGCAAGCATCATTCTAATAAGTTAACTGGTCCTTCCAAAGAATCCAAACACAACGATTCAAACAATTCTTATAATAACGGGGATAGGAAATAGCAACCATGTTTATTATTTACTGAATTTAAAAATTAAAGTACTTCAATCAATAACTTTCTGCCGAAGCTTATATTTTTTATGAATCCAACCTCTTTTGAAAAATTTGTCGGAGATATTCTCTTCAAAGAAGAGGCTCGTCGACGTGCTTGGGTCTTCCGTAAACTAGAACTGCATGCTTCATACGCTTCCATCAGTTCTTTGACTGTCATCTGATATGTTGATGGTTCCATATCAAAATAGGAAAAGGTGAAAAGGTTCTCTTCAATGACTGAAAAACGTATCAAATGAGATGCTATTTGAAACAAACTAGAAGTCTTACCGTTTCTTTTGCTGTTTCCGCATTTTCAGTTGAAGGAATTTCCCTTGCCTTTCGTTCCTTGGTGCTATTCTATCGCAGTCAAAATATCATAGTAAGAACCATATCAAATTTATTGTGTTTTTCAAATTGGTCAAAGTCTATCTGCTTACCCAAAGGTTCTTTCTGTCTCAGAATCCAGAAATGAAGAGCTCCGTTCTGCACCACAAGTATCAGATTTGTGAGGGTAGAAAACTATGAGTAGGTATCACCAAGATCAACCGTATTAATCATTAAATATAACAAAAGATAATATCTACAACTCTGAGGCAATGTGTTAAAGTTGGCAGCATTAGTGCTTTCATTTCTGATATTCTATCGTTTATTGTTACAAGGCCTCTCGGTAAGTGCACTTTTACGAGCCTTTGGTCTATCTAATTATTTATTCAGTCATCTTGGTTAGTGCATGAATAATTACAAATTGAATTAAAATCTCAACTTATTCTTGTCATGCATTTCGATTTACTGACATTTACTCATTAGGGAATTACAATACTTGTTACTTTGGCCCTGCTTGGTACGCTGGAAACGTTTGCCCTGCAAACGTTTACAGCTGTTTGGATGATTTTTGGATGCTTGGTAATCCTACCGTAAATTTCACTTATGGTAATCATTTCCCATGGTCCACTTTTTTTAGGCAAAACTCACAACAAATGTTCCCGGCTCTAAAAGGGCCGGGAACGAATGCAACAACTTAACAAAAGAGAAACCCTCGATCCCTCACTCTATCACGATAGATCTGCTCCCATCTTCTCCAAGCTCTCTCATCTTCTTCCCCACACAGACCACACTGTAAGTATCTNTTTATTTACTGTGAAAAATCATTGTTTGCTATAATAATTCTTTGTTGCTTCGATTTCATATTTTAGTGATTTCTTTGATGTTTATTTCTTTATGTAATAATGTAGAGTACATTTAATCAGTTAGAATTTATTATTTTTAGATATATGGTTAGGGTTTTAGGAAAAAATATTTTTGAGATATATGGTTATAGCTTTTTGAGATATGAAAGTAAGTTTTTGGTTTAATGGTTGTTAGGTTTTGTTTTCTGTGAGTCCTATTATTATCTTAGTTTAGTTTTGTTTTTACAAGATTCTTTTTGTTCAACTTTATTTTTTTATAATGAAATTAGATTATTTTAGTTTTAGCTCTAATTTTTCTCTTTTTACAAGTCATTGATCTAATTACACAACAAAAATCTTGTTGTTCATTAATCTTCTTTGTTGTACTCGTTTCAGGTGTTTGAGAGAGGAGCAAAAATCTTCCTAGTTCCTACAACATATTTATTTTGTTGTAGCGGTACCTTGTGCAAGGACTTATTTCGAATTCTGTAAGAAATTTTATTACATTCATATCATTTTCTAGAATATAAAATAAAGCTAGAAATTTACATTTCTTGAGCATTACTTATTTTGAATACCTAGTTGCATTACTTTTTTTTGGAATCTAGTTGTTTAGGATCTAGGATATAATATAAAGCTAGGAATTTATATATTTATTTGAAGTTGATAATTTAATTACTGTAAAATAAATAGATTAATTTACTTTGGGTGGTATATATATTTTCTCCGGTCTACCTTAATATAGGATGGCAAACCTGCATGATGAGCAAAGTCGAAAAAGGAAAGCTATTACAGTAATGGGATTTATTATTTCAATCAAGTCAATGGCTCGGGCCAGGTTGCTTGACATTCCAAGGGAACCATATAGTTTGAACAAACCAGGAAGGGAATTGTATATTGATTCCATTCTTCTAGATGATGTAAAGTGTCGTGATAATCTACGTATGGGGATAAGTGCTTTCAATCGTTTATGTACATTGATGAAAGAGAAAGGTTTATTAGCTGACACAAAGAATTGTCTAGCTGAGGAACAACTGATGAGGTGCTTACACTTACTTGGGCACAATGTACGACATAGAGTGTTGGAGGGTAGGTTTTTTCGATCTCGGGAGACAATAAGTCGCCAATTTGGTGAATGTCTTACAGGCATTCTTCGTTTGTATAAGTGCTTGGTGGCTGATCATGCAGATAAGATTTATTCATCAACTCAACTACAAATTACCTCTGACTCTCGATTCAGCCATTACTTTAAGGTAAAAATCTAAATATATCAAAAATAATTTTTTTATTATGTATTAAGTAGTAAATTGTCTCTTATTAAGATTTTAAATAGGATTGTGTTGGTGCTTTAGATGGGACACATATTGTTGCGACAGTACCAATCGAAGAACAACCTAAATTTAGAGGGAGGAAAGGTAGGATTGTGCAAAATGTGATGGCTGCTTGTTCGTTTGACCTCAAGTTCACACATGTCCTTGCTGGTTGGGAGGGATCTGCACATGATCAAAGAGTATTGGATGACGCATTGACAAGGCCTAACCCATTTGTTGTTCCACCCGGTATTCCTATGCCATCCTTATTATATATTATAAGTATTATTAGTTATAAGTTAAATAATATTGAAAATAATTCATAGTTATATTTTTTATAGGAAAGTACTATCTCGTGGACGCAGGATATACAAATCAACCTGGGTTTCTTGCTCCCTATCGGAATACACGCTACCATATCAATGAACATAGAGGGCGTACTCCGGAGAATAGTAGAGAGTTATATAATAAAAGACACTCCTCTCTAAGAAATGCAATAGAAAGGGCCTTTGGTGTGGTGAAGAAACGATGGCCCATACTGTCATGTGAATCATTTTACCCATATAAAACACAAGTAAAAATTGTTTTGGCTTGTTTTATCTTGCACAACCATATAATGGGTGTGGATCCAACTGATCCATTAATAGCAGAAGTTGATGAAGAGCTTGAAGCAACGAATACGGTTCCTGAAGATGATTTACTTACACCTAACAATTCTCAAGCATCACAAAGAGAAGGACAAATTAGATGGAATCAAAGGAGAGATGATATGGCTCAAAAAATGTTTGATGATTACAGAAATAAGAGACATAGTATATGAAATTTGAACAAATATATACTTTTTTGTGCAGTCCATAGGAAATGAAAGATTAGTACATAACATTTTTTGGCGTGCTAATCTTACAAACATCTTTTATGATGTGCTTTTGGTAGAAAAGAAAAGTTAGTATAAGATTTAGTATTTTTTGTGTCCATAGTCATATAGACTACATTTTTTGTGTATTGTTCATGCAAAACTTTTAGTTATATATATATATATATGAAATTTCTTAGTAAACTAGACGTAGTGATATCATTTTTGTTGGTTCTTTGTTATTCTGATAGAACTATCTTATTTTCAGTATAAGATATGGATGGTGATGATTCTCAAATTGAAATAGACCCAAAAGGTAAGGGGAAGCAAATTAGATGGACAACAAAAATGGACACTGTTCTTCTCGATGTTTTATGTGAGCAGGCCAGGATTGGTAATAAGCGAGACAACGGTTGGAAAGATTCTGTCTGGAAAACTCTATTAGATGCCATCTTTGAGAAGACCCAAGTGCATGTTGAGAAGAAACATGCTGAAAGTTGACTTCGTACAATGAGACAAGAGTATCGTGCCTTCTATGAGATAAAAGAAACTAGTGGCTTTGGATGGAGCACCCTTAAGAATACTATTGTTGCAACTGATGAGCTTTGGAATCTCCTCGTCCAGGTATGATTCTTATTACTAAATTTAAATTATATTTATTTTATACAATTTAAGTATCATATTAATATATTTTTATATGTTATATGCTAAACAGAATAAACCAAAGTTTAAGCATTTTAGGGATAGGGGATGCAAGTGGGATTTTGAGAAGTTATCAATCATTATCGGGAATGACCATGCCACTGGAAGTTATGCACAGGGTGGACTGGATTCTGAAACGGTTGTTCATGATGTTGATGAAGACTGTAACAATGATCAACCAAGGGAAAATGTAGAAGAAAGTGTGAATGACACCGATGAAGGAGTTGATCAAACTTCTACAAACCCATCTTCTTCAGTTCAGAAAAGGCAACACCGCAAGAAAACAATGATTGATGATGCAGATGATTGGTTCATTCGAATGGATGCTAAGGTAGATCTTATGGTAGAATCAATTAACCCCATGACATTTGTCAAACAGTTGCATGAACAGGTGATGCAGATGGAGGGGTTTAGTTCGACATATCTGAACCGTGCATTTGAGATGTTGCGAAGAGATGTTTTCGGAGCTGAGATTTTTCTGGCTAGAAAGACAGAGTATAGGAAGGAGATGTTAGAAGAAATGCGAGATAAGATCGAAACTATTTGAAAACTATCTTAGGTTGCTATGCATGTCTGAAACTTATATTTTATATGTGGATGTTCTTACTTTTCTTATGTTGAACTTAAAAAGTCTAAACAATGTTTTATTTTGGGGTTTGGTGATGGATATATTAGTTTACATGTTAAGTTTTGGACATGAGAATGTTATGTAAACATCACGCAGGTTATTTTTATATTAATTATGCAGGTTTTTTACATGGGCCTATATGATCGATATACATAAATTATATATGAATGGCCATATAATCTTATTTATTAATGTTAATTTTATAAATGAAATGTTGCAAATGACTTTGCAGGTGGAAAAATAAAGAAATTTTTTTTTTTGATTTTTTGCATTTGCATGTGTATACCAAGCAGCCGTAAATATTTACAGAATATTTGCAGTGGGCATACCAAGCAGCAGCATAAGTTTACCATAACAAACATCTGCTGCTGTAAACGATTACAGCGGTAAACGTTTGCCGACAGCAAATATTTCCCGTGCTACCAAGCAGGGCCTTAATGACAATCGCTGCATTTTGCTTAAGGTAGAACCAGAACTAGAGGCTCAAATTAGGAATACACAAATTAGAGTTTCAAATTTTCAATTTGTGTATACCATCTAAAGCTATAGACTAGTCAACTATCGTCTGGATTTAAAAACAGCATTTCATCAATGACTATTGTACAGTACACAGTAAGCCAACTATCAAATGCGCATTCATCAAGAAACATCAACGAGTTGCTTCAGACCAAACCAAACAGAAACTACAATAATAACAAAGTCCTGCTGAGCAATATGATAGATAACCAGTTCTTGCCCTCGAAGATGGTCTAAACATCTGTATAGCTTCTTCCGTTAATGGTCCATTGATCACGGAAGGGGACTTCATTGAAATTTTATCTTGGATGGAGTGGAATTCTGCAGGTCTTTACAGGCCATGTAGCTTCCTTTGTGTTCCTTTCTCACTTTTTATAAAATCAGAACATATTTTAACTATCTTGGTTGAAAACTAAAAATTTCAGTTCTTACTAATATGACATCTTTCTGTAGAGAAACTGAAAATGCATCTTCTCCTCCTATAAAAAGTACCGTTCCATTTGACTAAACATTTGTTTGAGAGAAAAACAGTTTAAAAAGTCCCCCTCATCTCTTACCTGTTTTGTTGTTGGCAGTTTGCTCAAAGCTGGAGCTCAGCACTTGCAACTGGGAAAGCACCTGTTTCCCAACCACATTTGCAAAAATTGTTGCAGATTCCTTGTGCTCCTCAGTAAGTCCAACATATAACATACTGTCCAACCTCTTCTGCGAAATATATAAGGGCCACAATGATTGCCAATTTGAAGGAATTAAGCGTCGAAGTGCATAGTAAGTTGTTTTTATTTGCTCATTTGTGTTACCTTTGCAACTTCAAGCACATATTCTCCAAGACTCTGATACTGCCTTACACAGCGATGCACTTCATGTGATTCCTCTAAACAAGAGTTGTTTGTCAGTCCTGCGATCTGTGAATGGTAATTGATTTGGCCAGTAACGTAACAATGTCAAAAACTGATCCAACTTTTAACCATAACTAATGCTAGGAATTTTATGTATTTTTAGAGTTTTCTTCATATAAGTCTATTATTGTGGAAACTACTTCTTGTCAAACCAATTTATCAAGATGATACATTTCAGCTTTCCTACTTCCGTTTATTGAGGCTGGCAGGTCATAATCGTACCTAAACTTTTACAGAGATATAAGCTCCATTTCCCACTACCATCAGCGTGGTACTTGATCTAGAAGCTGAAATTCAGCCAGTTTAGATCTGAGTGTACATACATGTATCACTTGCATCACTTGAATCACAAAAAAGTAAATATATGATATAGAGTTGTAGACTAACACTTCTTTTCCAATAAATTAGTTTGCTCTTAACTTGTCAATAAGATAAAAAAATAAACGCGAAATAAAAACAACGGTACATCCACAGCCAGTGGTCTTGTGCTTTATACAACCAGTTATAAGGCTAACTGCATCAAGTTCCATAAGGTGCTCATTACTGGGCAGCATAGTAAGTCAAGCTTTTCAGAAATTACCCTTTATACTACAAGCAGTGCAAGTACCTGAAAAGTAGCTCCATTGTGAATGATGTCGTGAGCTACAGCGTCATTAATGAATTCATGTAACGGCATAACAATCTCTTCCATGTTGTATGAATTATTTCTCGCTTTGATATCTGTAAAATCTCCATGTTTTCTGGCATCTCTCTGTACAACAAATGCAACAAGATGAGACGCTAGACATAAACATGCTCCACTTGTCCCCTTTTTTACCAGTAAAAATAAAATTTGTATCAAGGGAGGGTAAGAGCCCTATATACAGGCGAAAATACAGCAGAAAAAAGTGTGAAGCTCACACCCTGAGTCCAATTACAAATTACATTGCTGAAAAACAAGGGGGAGCCCTCAGAAAACCAGACTCCATAATTTAGACCCCTGAATACCCTCAAGGATTGATATTCTTTAAATTAAAAAGAGGCTGAGAGAACAGCTCTATAAAGCATATGAGGATGCAGCTCAATAATAGACATAGTTACATAACTAACATAACAACATAAGTACCGAAGAAAATATACCCGGGCAAAAAGGTCCTCCCTCATCCAAGGAACCAAATACTTCCATGGCCAGATGTCCAATGTACTTACGCCAGCATTTTTCGAACGTACTTTTCCAGTCATTTGAATCGCAGAAGTTAAGTTTGGATGCACTAGAAACCTAGCTGCAACCTCCACTGAAAACTCATAACTGCTAAAGACACGATCGATAGGGTTTCTTAGTATTGTAACCACAGAAGTTCTCTCCTTCGGCAGCTTGGACATGAGGCTGTAGTCATCATGAGTAACCATCAACCTGCAATTTGGTTTGCTGAAAGCAAGACCAAATAGTCACTTTTGAATATCTTTGTATAATTCAAAACCTGTAATGGTTAGTACATTATCAAAAACAAAAAATTCCAGAAACATTGTATGTCTTATACTTCAAATTATTGCTTCAGTGCTTAAGCTGCCAATTTGGCTTCTGGTCTTACATTTTAATTTCATATAGAGAGTTTTGGGCAAAAAACCGATCTTTGAAAGAATTTTAGGATACAAGAAAAATTTTTATCACGTAAATCATGTACTAATTAAAGATAGTTATTAGTCTATGTCATAACGACATGGACACGTGGGCCGATTCCAAAATGGATGCAAAGTGCCGGACACAGTGACGCCCACAAACCCAATATGTAGACACATTCATCATACACTTTACCCAGTATGTTGGAAGATATATGTTGTGAATATTACATTGGTATTATAGTATGGAGGGAATGTGTTTTGATAAGGTGATAACAATAAAATCAACCATAGTATGTAACAAGGATGCAAACACATGCCTCAATGCCTGACACAAGATACAATGTGTCATACACAGTGAACCTGAAAAACCCAATAAGTTGACACATCTTTACACTTTAACCCAAAGCAATGACAGCCTCAGCGATGTGTTTATTCCTCGTATGTAGATTTTCTATTCACAAAAAGGAAACGTGCAGATGAACATGAACAAGGAGATAATACACAAATTTAAAAAAAAAAAAAGGTCTTCTACAACATATTACTTTTATGATCACATTTTCAAGAAGCATGACTGCAAGAACGATTATCATGATAAAATAATAGCTAATTTAATCCAAACTGAACTAATATATAACTGTTCGAGAGAACCCCTATGAAGAAAATGATAAAACTTATTAAAAATAAAAAAAAATACATAGACTGACTGAAAAATGCGATAACCACCTTGGATCAAAGCGCAGCTTGTCATAAGAACGGGGGCATTCAAGATAACTAGTGTACAGTTTTCTCAAAAAGCTGCAAGAAGTACAAAAGCTATAAGCAGGGGAACAACAACAACAATATAAGAATAAGAACATCCGAGTGTCAAATGTTCAAGCAACTTGCCAGTAGAAATATGTACGTCCTCCTGTCCTGGGTATGTGGAGAAAGAAAAGCAAGTCCTGCAAAGTATGCTTATTTTCTTTAACTTCATCAGCGAGTGAAGAGGCTGCCCAACTTTGGACGGTACTTTGGCAGTGCAAGAAATCATCCTCGGCAGAAATGGCATGTATTGATGCACAGACTGGAAAACTTTTGAAATTTCAGTGCGTTCACCAAAAAAATAAGAGAATTATTATAAGATTGAAAAGTAAGTAAATAAGGCCAAAAATCATAAAAATCAATGAATTCAGATTACAGAGATAACCAGATTATCAGCACGCGAGTTCAACCAAGTCGCTTCCAAAATTAAAAAAATAAGGTTTTAACTTAAGAACCCATTCTCAAACCAGTAAGGAGGAGTACTAATAACTTATAGGTTCAAGCAAAAGAACAAGATATTAACAACTTGGCGAGTCTAGGGTACAAATCAGCAAGTCCTCAACTATAATTTTCAGAAAGAACCCATAGAAATATACAATAGAAGGTAAGAAGCTAATAATGTAAACGAATCCACACTTACCCAATGCAAGAATCACCACTGACAGGGCAGTGAATTCTCCAGCATGAGCCATCCACCTCCTTCAAGATCAAAATAATTTCAAACAAGAAAAATTAGAAAGTTACAAAAGCACAGCAGAGCTTAGTCCAAGTTCATCACAGTTTTCAATTGCAAATCAATAGAAGAAACAGAATTATGGCCAACCCAATACAAGTAAGAAAGAAAAAATTTTATTACATATTTACATGAACCAAATATGAGCAGAGTCAATCCTTCAGAATTCCAACTCAAATCCCATAAAAAAATCAGAATTAAAACATAATAAACAAAAAGCTACAGAATTAAAGTAAACAAACCCACAGAGTAAAACGACTAACAGAAGCCCAGAGATATCAAAGAACCCAGCAAAAGCCCTAATACACAATCAAACATGAGAATCAGATAACAAAAAGGTAAACCCATTTCTCACAAAATTGAAAAGAAGAAAACCCACAAAAATGACTTCATACTTTCAACCCTAAACATACACACAAAAAAAAAAAAAAAAAAAAAAAAAAACAAGAACATTCAAAACATCAGAAACACATAAGAACAAGAACAAAATAAACACTAGGAACCCTAATAATTTGACTGTGCAAAAACAACAAATTGGGTGATGATGGGGTATCCATCCTTACCTGCTTCAAATTAATCCGAGATCTCGTCCTCATAAGTTACTAAGCATGGTGGAATTCCGCCAAATTTACAACCTCACGATCAATTAATTGGTCGATGCCTTAAGTTTCTCGAAACCAAATCATCAATTAATCCACAATGGAGTTCTGACTTTAGACTTTAGAGTTGACTTTTACTTTAACTGCTTATATTTTGTTGTCGAACGTTGGATTTGACTGAACTTCTTCAATCCGCGGAATTACCAAAATGTCCTCTCCGGAATGTTCTGTCTTTCATTAATGCCCGTCTTTTTCTAGTTTAACGTACGACAGCTGAATAAAAAGCACTCGAAATGTCCAACCTCCTGACTGTAGAGTGCACAATCCCCGTTCATAATCCAAACTCTACATCTAATAGATTTGAAAGCGGGTGCACAAAATAGCATTTGTAACCCATACTATTATAGGGGCTAAAGTCGTATAAGACTCTATGTGCATACTGTTATATGACTTCAAATTTTAAATTACAAAATGGTGACATGGTGTTGGGCTAGGGAAGTGTGCCGAAGAGTATATACATGTAAACATGACGAATCTCATACTTTGGGCTGGGGCCGATCCGCTTATAGACTGCTATATGCGACGTTTAGGATTCTAGTTCAACTGTTTTTCAGGTTTATAATGATCAGTTCCAGTTGAGTGATTGTTCATGAGTAGTGCTACAAGGTACGCACATTTGGGGGGAAGAAAATCCCTCCCTGAGGTGGACGGTTGTCTATGCCTTGAAGTTTGGACAAGACGGAATTCGAGAATGTGATTCAAATCACGAGGGAATAATGACCTTACGATGGGTTTGGGAAAAGAAAATCCTCCAAAATGTGCGTACTCTTTAGCATTTTCCATTGTTTATATATGTTTCTCTTTTATTATAATGTAGGATTTCCGGAACTCAAAGGCCATTTCGTAAAATGTTGGGTGGAGGGGAGTAAAAATTAGGTTTTAGATACTGTATCAAAAAACAGGTGAACTATCCTAAAACACATTTTAACAGGGCTCCTGAACTAGTATGTAGGTCTTCTGTAATAACAGTATTGAGTTCCAACTCAAAACATAAGACTATTGTAACAACAGATGGTTAGGATTTCTTTATCACTGAAATTTCAGCAGTTATTGCTGAAATGGCATTATATTTGGACGGTTCAGATTCACTATCAAGTGTACCGAGGAGGAAGATCCTGTATTGAGTAAGTAGCAGGTCACTGACCTGCATTTCGAATTCAAGGGTTGGGTTCATGGCGTTAGGATGATACAGTAGTCTGCTTAGTCATTAATTACCACCAAATATATCTTAATAATATGGAATAGTTATCGATGGATACTATTAGTAAAATACACATTTATCAATCAAAGACGATGAACTGAAGAATGAGCTCTCATTAGGGAGACATTATCTTTACAGATACCGGATTTCCCCTCCCTAAAAATTGTCAAATGGACAATTACAGTGCTGCTTCCAACTTTTGGATATTATGATCAAATAAAAGAATTTGAATATGAACCTTTTTTTTTTGGTAGAGTATACAATCTCAAACTCGCCATTAAAGTTGCTTCAGAGCTGACCTCTCAATTACTCAGCACCAGGCAAGCCACATAAGAAGATGGCGAAACAGAATTGTCCGGGTTTCAATCAAGGTCCTATTAAAACTGATTTCGAGGCATCCAGATGATTAAACCGACATGTTCCCAGGAGAACCTCTGGGAGCTCCTCTTGTGTGTTAGCCTGAGTGGGATAACATTTGGGTCAATAGGTTAACATGAAATTGAAGAATGAAAGTGTAACTTTTATATATATAAACAAAACTGTAAATTGTTACCAGTGTTGCAACGTAATGGAGATACCTGAATCAGAAATGCCATTTCTATAACCAGATTGTTCAGGTAACCAAGAACAAGACTGACTACACCCCTTGCAACTGTTGATGATCCAATATCAATCCCAAGCTGAAATGTTTTTAGTAAAGTTGCGAGTTAGCAGATAAGAACGTAAAAGTTCTTACAAACTTGTTAATGATTCAAGTATATGCAGTGAAGTAGTTGAGTTTACCTCCAAGTAGTTCTTCCCGCGAAAATAATTAATTTCAAGCGCTTGACCTACCAGGCATGCCTTCTTTCCAACACTCTGCTTTACTATCCAGGATCCCTGAGAGATATCACCAATCAACAAGTGTGAGTTCTAGCTTACATACTGGGGTAATGCTACAGGCACCCCGGATTTGCACACAAAATCATACCCGAGGTCTAATTTGGGTCTAATTTGAGTCTAATTTAGTCTAACGTAGGTCTAATTTTGGTCTAATTTGAATAAAATAATCAGAGGTATTAGCAAAGGTGCAAATCCAAGGTGCTTGTAGCATTTTCCTACATACTGTTCAAAAATGGGTTTTATGCAGTTCCTCTGTATGACAATATGATTAATGGTGGTGGGTAAATGCTTTTGTTGAAGCCTGCGGTATCATTGTTAAAATCTTGCTTTTTATGAATTAAAAAATGAAGAAAAAAGCAAACAACTAATTTAAGTTAATGTGTCTTCTAGATTTATTTTGCCTTGATATAGAACAAAACAAAAGGAAAATGAAAAAGTTTTAAATGGTGGAGTTGATATCTTAATACAGTGTCTTTTTTTTTTTTTGGGTTTGCTAACTGGGGTATCCAGGTCCTCTTAGAGTACCAGCCTAATCCCCGGGATCAGTGTGCACCCCCAATTTACACTACTGGGTAAGTTGGGTGGAGTGGAGGCCCCAAGGGGAGCCGAATACTAGACCTCCAAGTTGAGGGAGAGAGCCTTAACCAACTGGCTATCTCCCTTGGGTTAAATATGAAAATTTTTGGGGAATAATATAGTTACTTCTTCAGATATTTCGAAACACCATTGACACATTGTCCGCAAATAAATTTGAAATTATGAAATTTCTGTTAATGAAGTTTCAATGAACTACGGTTTCAGTTTTTTAAATAAACCCGATGAATTGCTATTTATACTAACCTTAGAAATGTATGGTATGAGCTTAAACCTCGAATTCCTATATGCATCATCTCCATTAATAAAGCTCTCCAACAAGGGATTGTCTTTCACCGGGGTAGTCATCATGTAATATTGTACAAGGCTATATGTGGTTGCACCTGGTACCTGGCTCAAGATACTTTCCACGGTCAATATTCCAGTAGTTATAGTCCCACAAGAGAATGAAATAACAAAATCACATTTACCTGAATGTTTACGATGAAGAAGAACTCAGGACCACCCTGTGCAGCATATTTCTGCATTCTCCAAAAGGTTGTATCATAAGAACATATACTTTGTTTTTGGATTGGTGAGAACATACTCTTTTAATATGTGTGTGTGTGTGTGTAGGGAGAAGAAAATGGCAATAAATCTATTGGTCAACCTGAACAATGCTTCCTGGACGGCTCCCAAGATTATCTTCTCGTTTGTCAGATCTCAGCCAATCCGCAGCAACCATTTGCATCAAGGTACCTTTTGCCTTGACCTGGATAATAAAAGACATGGATTAAAAAGATGAGAAACCAACCAAGATATAACGAGTATAAAAGAAGCCTCACTTGAGAAATTGGAAATTAATATATTATATTAGTGCCCTAGATAGAGGCCCCCGTTGTATTTCTGAAATAGTTCTCTTATATAATATGACCAGTCTTTAATTTGCATTCCATGAAATTAAAGAAAAATGAAGTTGCAGAAAATACTTCATACATAAATTTACACTAGATTAATATAGATGAACATTCATTTTTACTTTGCCATGGAAGATGGGCACCACTATATCATGCATATATTAAAATATATCGTACAGCTCAGCTAATTGTTGCTTGCTCAACTATTTGTGAGTAAGGAACATGAGTTTATTGCTGAAATGTTACCTAGACACCTATTTTTTGTTTTCCATGCACCCATTTAGAATTCATTTACTCCTTTATAATTTGAAGGTTTCAATTTTTCCCAAAATGATTGCTAGCACAAAGACATACCTTCTGGTGGTCTTTTAGATAATGAGGCCCACGAATTAGAAATGTGGAAGGATCTGCTGTTGTCCAGCTGCAAGGCAAATTACAACTCGTGTCCTTTGGAAGTGTGGTTCCATAGCAGCATGAGACAGAGTCTTCCCTTGCCAGGTCATGTAAATCCATGTAACCCTTCTTCTGAACTGCATTATGTGTAAGTCTCAGTCACTTGAGAGAAAAAAAAAAAAAAGAAAGAAAGAAAAAAAAGCTATCTGGAAAATAAAGTAAAGCATAGGTCATTCATCCGTCATGATAAGCTAAAACTCAGAGAAATAAGACTGACCTGCTAAATCATGCAATTTTTTAACAAAATTCGCAGCAGATGAAAGCTTCGGGTGGCGTAGGTCCTGCATCTCTCAATTCGGAGGCATGTCAGGAAAACAAGAGTAAAAATATCAAGCAAACATTTTCAACCTGAGATAAGTGCAGTTTTATCTTTATCGAAAACCATACATAGTATGGTACCATCACAAACTTAGAAGTCTCTTCTTTCTATACTTTTAAAGTTCAAGAAACAATGAGACTTAC
Organism: Macleaya cordata; assembly: GCA_002174775.1. Taxonomy (NCBI): domain Eukaryota; kingdom Viridiplantae; phylum Streptophyta; class Magnoliopsida; order Ranunculales; family Papaveraceae; genus Macleaya; species Macleaya cordata. The sequence goes on along the minus strand of MVGT01002031.1, from coordinate 247,008 downwards.
AGATCTAGAATCAACATAGCAAAGAACAATATTTCAATGAAGAGTCAGTCAATCATCTATTTATTCATTGCCTCTCTGGAGACCTTTGGTCGTATTTATTCCAATGGTTAGGGATTCAACTGAACTGATTTAGCCTTGTTTCCTTACGAGCAAGTTTCAAGAATGGTGTGTCAGTGCTTTCTGTCCCATGAGCCCTATTAATAAACTTCTTTTCCTTTTGTGATAGTTTGGAACATCTGAAGAGAGGGATTTAAAGGAGTTGTTTAAGAGAGAGACATATGGTTGTAGAATTGGTGATCAAGATGAAAGCTTTTGTATACTTTGGTCGTCTGTCAGTCTGTGTTAAGATGTAATGTCTTATGTTCGATATGCTGTTTTTAGATGGGATACTGTCGTGTAGGTCCTTTCATTTTTGGGTCCGGCAACTACTCTCCCTGTACATTAGTCTTTTAATATATATTTTCATTCAAAAAAAAATGTTGGTTTTCAAAATGAGGAAGTTATGTCACTAGAGTCTAATTTGCTTTCTTAGGTGTCTCTTTACTATTTTTAAGCTGTACAGTCACTGTATGTAGGGCTGCTTTCCGTTTTCTGATATTCTTCTATAATAAGCAGGAGAAGGAGTAATTTTTCAAATATCATTAATTGACTCAAACTGGAAGCAACAATCCGAATGCAGCCGCTACTTTAGTAGCATTCAAAAAACTTCTGCTCTTTTTGAAAGGAGTGTCATTTTGTTGACTAGTTCAAGTTAAAGCAGGAATTCAAATAAAACCTGGGTCAGTAAAAACCCTGAAGTTTGGTTAACATGTAACATGTTCCATAAAATCAAAGTCTATCACAACTAAGTACCTGAGATTGCATTTCTGGACTCGTATCAGAAGCCCACCCATACTCTGACTGGTAATCTGATGGCTCAGGAACATCAAAGAACTCATCAGCCACATCATTCAGTCCCCCAAGGCTCGCAGAAACGGAAGATGACTTGTCCACCTCTTCTTCCACTAAATCCTCTTCATTTTTCCTATTCTCTTCTTGGTTTTGAACTTCAACCTTGATGTCCTCTTTTTCACCATGAGGCATCTCAATATCTCTCGTCAGCTGTCCTGAAAACGAATCAGAACAGGAGTACTTCCCAGATTTGGCTCTAAACAACTCTCTCAATGCTGCAAAGAAAAATAACTGATAGTACACTTAGAAAGTGTTCACTCCGGAAATCTATAAAGAACAAAAAAGTACATGGGCTTTCTCATCAGTATAAAATACCTGCAACCCTCCCAAGCATTCTAATGGTTATAGATCTTGCTGACGATGTATGTAGGTAGGACTTCCAGAACTTCCAATCAATTGCAAGCATGTGTTTTACAACTGATTGTTTCCCTTGGTTCACAGGAGATATTACATATCCTCCACCTTCAAGGTATAAAAAGTACATTTTAGTATTTACATCATGAATAAAGATATTTGTATTGAGAATAGAATGGGAGGATGAGAAAGATCCATCCATCATTTTTCTTTTCATTTATTTTTTCCTTTTGTAGGTGAGAAGAATCATCCACCTTTCCCTATGTTGCATATGTGCATAAGAGAATATTCCACCTTGCCTATGTTTCACATGTAGCAAGTTCGTACGTGGATGAGTATCACCAATTGGTGAATGACACAGGAATGTTAGTGAACTTTTGGATGGTCAGAGGATATAACCAAGCAACCCAAAAGTAGCCCATGGATTTGAATATTACATTCAGCAATCAGATTAGTTTTCTAAGTTTACTTCACACAATTAAATTAGTGAAAAGTTGAAAATACAAATAGGGAAATTCAAGACATGTTCATAACACAATTGAAACAAAAAACACCCATAAATAAAACAGAGTTATTCCATATTGCCTGCCCAAGATTAGTCTCCTAACAATATGGAACACACAAAGTCTTAAAAAAGGAGTAACATTTCTATAGCACAAATCCAAAGCATACATTACTTTTAAGGCAAGCACGGACATAGCCACTTTGGGGCCGACAATTTTTGTGAAACACAGAGTGGTAGAGAATTACTGCACAAGAGGAAAACTCAAAGTAAGTCAGTTTCTGACAAGGATATATCTAAATCTACAGATAGTTTTTAAATATCATTTCTAAGAGATAGCTACCGTATGTTCCATCATCCTCTCTTCTCCAATAACGCCGCAATAGTAAATCTCTTCGTTTCATGCCCCTACAAAATCAACTAAGCTCAATTAATAACAGGATATTCTTAAAACAGCTCTCTTTAAGAATTACGTTAAATCTTCCCTACAAACATTAAAAAAGTTACAAATCAGACCACGGCAACCAATCGCTGTTCAGCCGCTTGTGAACGATATCAGTATGACCATCAAGATGCTCAACCACGCTACCCCGGGAAAGACAGAAGTCCCATCTGCAAAAAAGAAATTTTATTAAATCTAGGAAATAAACAACACACCAGATGATCAATGTTAGATGTAATAGGAATAAAACCTTATTTATTTATTTATTCTTCTGCACATTAATCCATCCAATGTATTTCATTTATTTTTTCTTTTTCTTTCCTTGATAAGTAAGAGGAATAAATTAAAAAGAGGGATGCCACTAGCCCAAAATTAAAAAAATAAAAAGGAAAACTATTCATGTTAGCTGTCACTAACCGAACACATTCCTCCCATTTAAAGACAATCTTCAAACTAAAAGAGGACAATAGACATATAAAGAGCCTGAATCTTGATAACCAAGGTCTGAATAACGAATATTACATACACAACCACATAAGGAAGTTTCTCTCTGCTTCCAAATGGTCCAAAATTCACACAGATTGACCTACCTAGATGCAAATGTTCAATATTATAATTTTTTAGTAGATGAAATTACCATTTTCTTGTATATAAGTTATTGTCAGATTCATGAGGTCCCATCTCCATATATAAAAACTTGTGAGACCAGCACATCTTCATATCTAACTCATACCCGGCTACAAGTTAATGTAAGAAGACAAGATATGAACCAATAGGGAAACCACTGACATAATGATAATGACCCTATCCCATTGGTGTACATCCCCATCAACCAACATCCCAGGCAATGGGGTCACAAATGCCTGAAAATCATATCAATGTATTAACCTCGACCGTCAAATTTTAGATTTTCTTTCTGGACGATGTTGACCATTTACAATAGCTTGGTCGACTATTCACAACTAGATACTTGGAAATGATAAGGGGTATTCAACTAGAGTTAGAAAGATGTAATTTAAATGGTGGCCCATAGATTGCATGGTTCAGAAGAATGAGCATGCCCAACATGTCTATAGTTACTAAGGACCCAACACTATCTTATAGTTTTCATAAGATAAACGCTCAAAATAGAAATACAAATGAAAGATTTCATCAATCTTACTCTGATCTTGATGGACCAAGAGACATAAGTGTTCGGAATATGGCCTCTGAAGTTCCATCAACTACGCCAACCGCCATTATTGCTGGATGATCATCCCAATGCTGAGAATAGGAACACATTCAGCAACAAAACCATATTTTTAACACTAATATACTCTAGACATCAAATTAAACCTACCTTCCCATAGAAATCGCTTTCTTTTGCCTCTTTAAAAAGCCGTAATCCTGTACAAGTTTTTAGAATGTAAATATGCATTTTCAGATATCTTGAAAGTAGATAAGAATTTTAACACCTACCATTTTGACAGCCAAAAATTGTCCAAGGAGAGGGAGCAATAACATCAGATGTCACTGGATCCGGGTTTGTGGATGAACAAAGAGTCCAGTCTATGGAATTTGTACGACCTCTTGTCTTCGAACCATTTAACCTGTAACAACAAAATGGTTATTAGTAGACGTAGAAATATAACTGCTTGCTGATAAAAATAAAATATGTATAAGGTTGGGTGGCATAGTTCTCAAAGAAACGTGGCAGATATTTAGGTATTAACTTCGTCAAAGAAGCATGTGCCATCCTCATTGCAAGTTAGTGGGCCTGGAACCTTTTCTAGTGCTGCTTAAGCATAAAGGAACTCTCTAATGTCTTGACATAATGATGCTCTAGGTTCATTGAGATTTTCACAGAGACACAGGTTTTCTAGTATCTACCAGAGGTTAGTCAAAACCTTCCTGGAGCACAGATAACCTTCTTTGATTTCTCTTTCCTGGAAGGTTGTGACAAAACTAAAACAAAGCCAAGTGCAATGAGTAACACAAAGAAATGGAGGGCAGAAAACAAAATTCTTAATCAAATTTAATTACACTTACACCATCTCTCTTGCTGATGTGTGTAGTGTGCAGCACACTTTGTTCCTAAGATCACAAAGGGGGTGGTCAGCGGACCCATGTCACACAGGTTTGAAGCAAAGAGATAAATAGAACAAAGAACTTGCAGCATAGATAGAGATAAAGGGTACTGTACATAACACATGGTATTCCCTAAGTAGGTAAAAACTTTCCGATACACATACACAGATACTAAACTTAAATCTCACTGATTCAGAAGAACAAAAGGACAACAATCACATAATCAAGGAGTAGTATTCTTAAAGTAGACATGCTGAGTTATACATAATTTTACCTAAAAGATTGCCATTTTCTCTTGGAACTAGCCAAGATATTCTCTCTTGGGGTTGCACATTCCTGCGAATATGCAAAATGTCAGTCTTTGAATAAACCAATTCTGAAGTGGTGCAAGTCAGTAGTTAAGAACCTTCATTGCCGCTTCCTGGAAAGAACGAATCCATCTTGCTGCTTCTTCTGGACTACTTGCTCCCAACTGTAAATTTGAAAAACCAACACTTAACAAACAACAAATAAACAAAGAAATGTGTTGAGTTTCTACTAGAAATTTACCAGACCTTTAGATGATCGTTGTGATTTGAAGTATTATAAAGGGTAAAAATGAAAAATACCTGCAAGTTTCGACAGAAAATGTCATTGTTGAACTCTAAGACGAATAAAATAATATCACTATTCCAATGAGAAAATGAACTTAAGTACATACTTTCCTATGAATGCTCTCTCTCCCATTGTCCATAACCCGAATGCAGGAATCTATGGTTGCACTTCTTACAGGATCCTGGCAATTTGGGTACGGTCATCGTTAATAGACTTTTGGTCAAAGTAAGTGTGAATAACAAAGAAATGGTTATAAACTTATATCATATACATCAAAGGCTTGAAGCAACATGAAGAGAAGATAATACTGCACAAAACTAAATTGAACGAACCAATGCTCAGTGGAATCATAAACAAATAAAGCTGAAGGTATCACCTGATTAAAAAACTTAAGCACTTAATTTAGCCAACACAAACAGGTCTGAAAATATTTATTGACACAGACCAAATTGTTTTTTTGAGTTAAAAATCAAATCTTAGTTAGAGAAATTCAAAGCTAAATCATCAGGACCAAAAGAACAGGAAGTTAGTCCTTGGAGACCGCTCTCTGGTTTCTATGAAACATATCAATCATAAATAATTTTTTCAAATAAGCTGCCAATCATAAATCAAATAACAGAAATTCAAATATAAAACAAGAAAGAACCTAGAGAATTGCTCAATACAGCAGACTCTATCATTTTAAAATTGGTCAAACCAAATTTGTAGAGAACAATTCTACATTCCATTACTTTATATTATTATGTTACAGGGAAAAGAAAATGGAGAAGAACCGAAAAACCTCTATCTACAATATGGGTTTTTCTTTTTCGTTTTTTCTTTGATCAGTATAATATGGGTTATCAATAACATAGATCAAACAATCAAATATGGCAAGAATACCCCTTCAATGAAAAAATCCAAATACAAGCAGGCAATCAAAATACCACTTTAAATGGCACGCAATTTAAAAAATTTGCACAAACAATGGCTTTTCTGCAACATGCAATTTCGTGTATCAAGCGCTATTTAAATAAATAAAATAAAAAGAAAAGAGAAGAAAACTCATTACGCCATTAAATTACAGCATCAAAGCAACAAAGAAAAATGAGAGAAGAGAAGCTTACGTGATTCTGCAACATGGGTTCTTTCATTTAAATCGAAATTTTTTCTTCTTTCATTTCAATCCATTTTTAGTTTTCTTTCGTTTCAATGGGAATTCATATCAAGTAACTCTAGAAGTTTTTCGATTTTATCATTGAAGCATGCGAATTGGGAAAAGAAAGGAAAAAACCCCTTATACCTCTTGCTTAGATAATGGTATCGATTTGAATCTCTTGAGATAATGATCTTCCAGAATGAAATACCGTTTCTGGGAATACTGCAATCCAATTCGATTGGAACGAATTAGATACAGCCATCCTTCCATCCTTCCATCCATTTGTGAGACCCCCATAATCTTAGAGAATCCCACAAACACCTTTCTTTCCTCTTTCGTGTATTTTTGCTTCTGATTAGAAGCTTAAATACATCGAAAGTTTAAATTTTCTGCTGAGATTCATCAGCAAAAACGAATTTGAGATTTGTATAAGCAACACATACAAATGGAAATCAATGGGTTATTGGATTAGATGATCCTCTGATCCCTTAAACGGGAATCAGAGAATCCTTTTCTGTAAAGCTTCTTGCGCTCTCTCTCTCCCTCTTTCTCTCTCTCTCCCTACCTCTCTGTATTTTCTCTCTCCTCCTCTGTCTTTCTCTCTCTATCTCTCTGTTTTCTTCGCTCTCTGTTAAAGTAACTGTATTTGTGCATATGTTGCGACAGAGTTGGCAGAAAAATAATAGAAAGTGAATGACGAATTTGCCCTCCCCTGTTTTTTTTTTCTAAATAATTGAGATTGATACTAATTTTAGAAATTTAAAAAACCGATATTTCTAAAAAGCAATACTCTTTTTTTATAAAAAATGCAATACAAAGAAAGTATTTATAGCTTCAATTTTGAAAACAATAAAGCTTTTTGGCCCGACCAAATGACAAAACAAATGCTAGATCCTTATGTGGCAGGGTGGGACCTATCACTTTTCCCCTCCTAAAAGTATTATGAGGAGGTTTCCAACTTATGTGGCAGTGGGACCCACCATGCCACATAAGAATCTGGCATTTGTTTTGTCATTTTGTCGGGCCAAACAGCAGCTCTCAATAAAGATTTGATCTTTCAATAAAGATTTTTGGCCCGACCACTTTACAAAATGGGTGCCAGATGCTTATGTGGCAGGGTGGGACCCACCACCTTTTCCCTCCCAAAAGTATTATGAGGAAGTTTTCAACTTATGTGGCAATAGGACCCACCATGCCACATAAGCATCTGGCATTTGTTTTGTAAAAAAGTCTGGCAAAAAACATCACTCTTGATCTTTATAGGATAGTTAAATTAAATTGGTAATGTTAATTCATAAATCGAACTTTCTTTTTTATTGAATAAAATGATTACACTAGAGTTGAAAATCACTTGAATTAACTTTCTTAAGAGAATATTGGTTTTAAATTTGAACCCGTTTAATCGTGCTTGCCCAAAGAAAATATTCAATAAACTATTTCAGTGTGGTTGATGTGAAAAAACTTATAGTCTGTTTGGATAAAGGATTTGGGAGAGGGATTTTATGGGGACCAGGGATTTGGTGGAAAAATCATGTTATATTTTTTCTCAAAATTCCTGGTCCCCACAAAATCCCTCCCTAAAATCTCTTGTCCAAACAGACTATTAAATTTAAATTTCAAATAAAATTTGAATCATTTTTTTATGTGTTTTTATCTGTACAATGTTTTCTTTCAATATTAATAGGACAGATCAATAATTAATTGTTAGCATTTTGCTTTGTCATAAGAAGAGGGGCACATGGGTAAAAATCTATGATTGTGGTAATGTGTCTATTCACAAGGAACCATTTGGCAAGGATGAAATTAGTTAATTAGGGACATTAATCAAATAATAGTATAGTATTAAAAATAAAAATCATATAATGTTTTAAGTATTAAAAAAGGAGATAAAAAATAAAAAATAATAAAAAGGAAAAAAGAAAAGTTCAAGATTTCTTTTACCTTTATTTAGGTAATGTTGGTTGGGTCTTGGAAGGGGAAGTTTTAAGAAAGAATCCAAAGCCAGGGTCCTAAGGGCAAGTGCCATGGAAACCTTAAAATTAGGGGTTTGGGGTAGGGGTTTGAGGGAGTGAGGGAAAAGCAAGTACCACGGGGTGACTGTGCCATACGGCACAGATTGTACCGTATGGCACAGTCACACCGTAACCCTCCTCCCTCTTCTTTTCTCCTCTCCTTCTCTCTTCCCCACTTCTCTTCTCCCCATTTTTCCTTTTACAGACGGTTTGTTTTGTTTTTTTTTTCATCTTTTCACGGCAAAATCTCTATCATTTTGTAACAGATCCGACGATCAAATCCATACATTTTGTAGATCTCACTCTCACGGTTCTATTGAACTAATTTTTGTTCAAATCGGTTGGAAAACGAAAATTTTGTAAGTATTTTTTATCTTAAGCTTATTTTGTTTATGTAATTTTTTTTTTAAGTTTGTAAACATTAAATAACCATGATTTACACAATATAACATGTTTATATAGATTTATCATGATAGATACATAATTTGTGTATTTTTTGATGTAATTTTTAAAATTTTTTGATTAGTTTTACTATTTTTGTTTAATTTTTTTAAAATTTGCCCTGTTTTATAAACAAATTTGCATGAAAATAACTCATCAAATTAATATTAATTAGTCACCACAATTTGCATGAAAATAACTCATCAAATTAATAGTATCACAAATTTGCCCTGTTTTATATTACATCATTCTATTTTTTGATGTAATATGAATGTGTTATAATATTGTTCATTAATATTAATTTGATGTATGTTCATTAATATTTAGGGTTTACATTAATATTGTTATATTTTCAGCAAATTAAAATAAATTTTGATTATAATATTGTTCATTATATTTTGATTAGTTCACTATATTAATTTGATTTGATGTATGTTAACATGAATATGTTATTTTCAGCAAATTAAAATAAATTTATGTTAATTTTAAGCATGATTAGTTAATTAAATATTTATGTTGATTAATCATGATTTGTGTCAAAGTACATATATACTTTGTCTAATTGTTTCCGTTTGACTACGATATATAGTTTAAATGTCGAGATTTTTTAGAAGTGGGAAGCGGCCAAAAACACGTGACATACAATATGAAAATGATGAAAATGAGACGGCTTCTCCGACCCTACAAATCGATAAGTATAAGCCTGTTTCGTATACGGGGTCTTCATCAGACCATTTGAGTAAACAATCAGATAGGGTAGAGTCAACTAAGTGGAGAGGGGGGTGGCAAGAATTACATTCACTTTATAATGTTGCCACCCGAAATGAGGATGTGAAAAAATTCATTGATAATTCTGGTTGGGGGCGCCTATTCCAGATATACCTACCCAATAGTGATAGGTCAATTATGGAAGGTTTGTTAGAAAGATGGTGGGATACAACCCACACTTTTCACTTTCCTAGCTTTGAAATTGGCTTCACACCCTATGATTTTACCTTCCTTTCTGGGATACCGATCGGCCAAGGGGATCCTCCACCATTCTCGAATTATTATGTTGATGAGTATGATCTAACTATCGGAGCATTTTGGCCGACTGAAGTTGAGAATTCAATGTGGAACAATAAATCTAGTGGTATCCGTCTCTCAACTCTCAAAGATCATATTAAGACCAGTCTGAATCGGGATATTATTGGTCATGAAGAAGAGCTTGCTCGAACGTTTTTGTTGTGGGTCATAGGCCAAATTTTCTTTCCAAATGCTAGAAGTACCGTGAGCTGCGGGTGGCTTGCTGCATTAGAGAATTTGAATCTAGTCCATACATATGATTGGGGCTCCGCTATAGTAAGTCGTCTTTACTATGCAATGGACGAATGTTGTCGAGGTGTACGTTCCTTTAACGGAATGTGGATGTTGCTAGAGGTATGTACAATTACTTATTATTTGGTTTATTTATTTCAGATTCTTAAATTTGTACAAGTTCTTATAATATATTTCTCTTTGTCTTACAGTATTTGTTCTACAGTTACTTTCGTGTGCTAGAACCTACCAAAAAACTTAATATTGTTCCATTAGATTTGTGGCCAAGAATGTTAACATACAACAAAGAGTGGAAGTCAAGATATCAGAGAGATAATGGTAAACACTCTTTATTCAATGTTCAACAACAGATATATGCAAGGTCACCTCAAGGGACGATATGGATGCCCTACAAAAATAGCTGTCATAATCAAGAACCAGATATTAATGCTGCCCATTGGTTATCTACTCGTATGGTTATTCTTTATGACCCAGAGTACGTGAAGGGTGTTTGGTATTTAGGTGACCGTTGTTGGCGACAGATCCATGGTGAGATAGTCATACCTGCTGATCCACCTAGTAGGGAGAGCTTGTCCAACATTCCGTATGAGGTATTCGATTCACATAAAAAAGATGGATGGGTAGAAGCTGCTAAGTATGTGATACCGGCAACCGAGAAACAGTATAAGTTATATTGGCAGCATGTCTCGATCGGTCCAATTATAGATCATGTAAGTAGAGTTGGGAACAAAGAGAAGATAGGTGTTGCAGCCTCACGTGACCTAGCATATCACATCCCATACCCGCCACCCGAGGGCGATCAAGCATTCACATATCAGATGCATACGCATCCAGTATCATATGAAACTTTCGTGGATTGGAATATGCAAGTTGCTGGATCAGATGGATTACCTACAACCATTCCCGTCACATCCAGATCCGAGAGTACAGCCTTACAACTAGATGTATACACTACTGTATGAATATTAGTTCATTTTTATTAAAATCTAATTAAGTTTTACATTATAAATCCTTAAAAATAATTGTGAGGCTTTTATGATGTAGGGTTATTGGGCTGAATTGTCATCTTCATTAGTTGATCTTAACCACATGATGAGAACGATGTGTTTGTCAGAGACCGCATCACGGGAAGAGGTTATACGTCTACGAGATAAGGTGATTGAGCAACAGGCTGATGAGAATAGGTACCTGCGACAGAGGCTGCAAGAAGCTGGAGTTGATTACACGTATGTCCCCCAGTCGCCAAGTCGGAAGTATGAATCATTTGCAGGGACCTCAAGCGGTCAACAATTTGTTTCCCAAACGCAGAATACATTCTTTTCTCAGCCGCATGAGATGTATGTCCCACAGACGCAAGATACGACCCAAATGCCACCTGCAGGAACTCAGGAATTCGAAACTTGGTCTTTTTCCGACCTCTTACAGAGCGGGTGGAATTAGAATTTTCAGGGAAACCAGTAGTGGATTTAGTAGTCTTCTTTTGTAGTAGAGTGATGTTTACTATTCTTAATTTTAGTAGTACTTCGTGACAGTTCTTAATTATTAATAGATTTATAATTGTTGTTCTATAAATTTACTTATTTTAGTCTTTTTTACTTATTTCGCTATAGATTTATAATTTTTGTTCTAATATTGTTTGGATAAATGTGTAGGGTCTACAAATGGATGATGATATTATTGACATTATTATTGAGTCAAATGA
>MVGT01002031.1:203632-232833 GCA_002174775.1 Macleaya cordata | reverse complement strand
GATCTGTGCCTCCTCCCTCAAACCCCTTACTCCCTCCCCAGATCTAGGACCGGGGGGGAGGGGTTTGGATGTTTGGGGTGCCCATAGTACTCGACCTAACCTCAAAAAATGCTTTTTTTGCATGTTTAAGGTGTCCATAACACTTGCCCTAAGAAGGTGGTGGGGAGTGGGGGGAATCAGGAATGGGGAGGGAGAGAGATGTCTTTTTTGACTTTTAAAAATGAGGCTTTCGGCTGTTGTGACTTATGAGGTAATCAAAACAACTGACCGGTGACAAATACATTCATTGATTCTTCATTCCTTTCAAAGCCTTGCCAAAACAATAAAGCTTTTTGGCCCACCCATCTTACAAAACAAATGTCAGATACTTATGTGGTAGGATAGGACCCACCACTTTTTTCCTCTTAAAAATATTTTGAGAGATTTCTAACTTATATGGCAGTGGGACCCACTATACCACATAAGCATGCATCTGGCATTTATTTTGTAATATGGTCGGGTCAAACAACAGCGATGTTGCCAAAATCTATGCCCTTCTGGCTCCCTCCCCTCCTTTACCTTTCGTTTAACTTGGTCAAATTCATTCCTCCCCACATATCACCTCTCTCTTTCTTGTTGAAGAACAATTGTCCTATTTCTATCTTCTCTACAAGTGCCACGTGGCATATCTTGTCGAGTTAAAACTAGTGGGTATCGAGGAGAATGTATATATAGATATATACGTTATATTTATTTTTACAAGTTTGACGTGTGAAAGTAATATTTATAATATATATAATAAATTTATTTATTTTATTTTTAAAAATAAAATTATTATTTATTAAAATGTAAGAGTTTTAAGTTGAAGTTGAGTGATACAATTTAAGTCTTCATTAATTTTTTCAAATAATGATGTCATTGCATTTCTAGGTGCAAAAAGGCAAACTTTTAATAAGTTTGTATCTTTTTTGTCCTTTTTGAATCATCATCTCTTATTAATTTGTTATTTTTCCAATGTACAATAAATGACAAATTTGTTTTAAAGGAACAAATGGGGACCCTTTCCAGGAATTTTCTTTTATCAATTAATTGGTAGTGTCTTTAAGAGGCACAAGCAAACCCCTTAATTTCTTTCATTTAATGATGAAAATAATTTTTTTTGTATTAATTAGTTATAAAATTAAATAATTTGTACACTGAAATAATGAGTTTTTAATTATTCATGAAACCCACTTGTGTCCACTCATGTGTTCCACTTTTCTTTTCTTGAGACATAAGTTTTCTTTAAAAGAGAAAGATCAATGTTTTGTTTTTCTAGATTTGCAAGGGAAGTTTGTTTTGTCTCTTAAACAAGGATATGAAAAGATTTTAAGTCTCTTTAACTCAAGATATGTTACTGGATTAATAAAAGAAACCTCAACTTGTGTTATTCAATCACTCTCTTAATTTCTAACCTAACCCTTTTGATTGTAATCTAAGTTTGACCCTACCTAGTAACCCTAATTTGATTTTATAATGTTTATTGCCTTCAGTGTAAGTTTATTCAAATTAGGCTTTTCTTCATAATATTCTTACCTACTTTCTTAAGCCTATCAGTTGGAGAGAGAGGTTGTAGTTTAGCCAACCTAAGACCTAATAAAGTCAGTCAACTGGTAAAAGGCTAGAAGCTATTGAGACTTTGACTCTTCCTCCATTCAATTCAAGTGGGTGTACGTGGGTCATTGCCAATGGCATCCAAATGAACATTTTAAAGACTGATATGATTTTAAAATTTCAATTTCTCATGTTGCTGTTAAAAATATTAAAATGATATGATTTTCAATTAGAATGATCTATATCAATATATGATTAAAGGATCTTAGTCACAAAAATAATTATGATTTTATAGACCGATGTAAATGAAGTGTAAGAATAAATAAGGGTGTCTAAAAAATGTGATGGACTGCAAATTAAGTAGAATTTTTCCTAAACTATAAAATGGTATTTCGATCGACTATAAAGAATTGAAATCGCATTAAAATAAATCATGCAGCCCAGTCGTCCACTGGTTAACACAAGAAAGTCTTAGGTTAGTGAACCCATTAATTTACATTTGTTTTCTTTTTTATCATAATTCACATTTGTAGAGCTAGCTATAAAACTACTATTTTTTTTTTGTCTGATCTAAAAAAGCAAAACGTATTCCTCCATTTTTAGATATCTGATCATTAGCTAAAGTGATTAGAGCTAATTAATTAATTATTAGCCAAGTTGTTAAAAGTCCTAGTCCACATGTTGTTGGTAAATTATATCCTGCTACTTTACTGGGTATATAGGTATGGCATCAGATGTTCTCTATTAAGAACCCTAGCTCCCTGTATTGGTCTGTGTTGAATAGTGATACTACAATATTTAAAAATAAATAAATTATGATTTTATGTTTTATATTTAAGAAAAAATTAAATTTATTTACTAAAAAGTATAATATAAGAATTATTTTTAGAATAAAGACAAAAATATGCCACGTGGATGAGAAAGAAACGAAGTGGCTTCTACTTAAAATTTATATATATATATTAGACTGAACCTACTATGAAGTGTGGTCTTATCTTAAATATCTAAAAAAAAAGTAGTTAAATGAAAGAAGAAGATGCTTGGCTGCTTACCAAAAAAATTATTTAGAAATGAGAGCCATTTATGTTTATCACCTACTAATTAAGAATCTTTTTGAAATTATTTTTTTAAGTGAAAAAGTATATATGTTTACACTTTTAAGATCTCCATTTCTTAATTTACATAATAACTATGTACTGAAATTAAATTAGTTGAGGTTGGAATGGGGAAGTAGTGAATTTGCAATATTAAATGGGTAGTTGTTGAGGAATGACTGACTAGTCAATTATTGTACTGATCTCTTAGTTTAAATTAAACTTCTTTTGATCACTTGTATTTGTTTAATTAAACCTATAATATCAATTTATTTTTTTTTATAAAAGAATGTCACTTTTACATAACTTATTCCCCTGGTTAACACCACCGCGCGCCACATCGTTATCTGTTCATAGATATAATTTGAACTATCTATTTTATTATTAAATGAGAATTTATTTTAAGGAAAATTATGAGTCTGAAACAAATTCCCCTAGTTAACACCACTGTCCCCCATCGTTATCGGTTCATAGATATAACATGAACTATCTATCTATTTGTTTTATTATTAAAAAGAAATTTATCTTGGAAATAGTTATGAATCTCAAAATTATCACTTCTTAATTTTATCTTTATTAAATAAAAATAAACAACATTAAAAAGTTACAAATAAGGTTATTATTAATTTATTGCACACATAATTAAACATTGGAATTTTTTTTTTGGACTTATACTCCAAAAAAATAATGTCCAATTGAATTTCAACGATTCTTAGTCGTCTAAATATGCACATGTACAGCACACAAGACATTTTATTGATCAAAATGACAAATCACATTTTTAAGTGTAAGTTTTTTAAAAATAAAAATAAAAAAAACCACAGGTTTGCCGTGGTACGTGGTTGCTTCCCCTCTCTCACTTTGGGGAAAGTCTTGGATACAAGTCTTTCAGATAATTTAATAATTAGGCTTAGTCTATGTAATTTTCTCTTTGCGATATGTCCTAGCTAGTTAGAAAAAAAATTGCCTTTTAATTAATCAAATCGACCATGGCTATAATGTGTCTAAAGGGTTGGATTCTAACCCAACTATATATATATATATATGTGTTGAAGAATTACCGGGACAACTACACTTAATAACTGGAAACTGGATTGCTCCAAAGCACGTATAAACGCTATCTTTTAAGAGATGTTTCTCTCCTTCCGGTAGAAACCGCAATGTCACTTTAGGGTGATAAGAAAATCTCTCTCAGGATACAATGGATGTCGTTTGATTCAATGTGTGACTAATTGATCAAACCAAAGAATACACTCTGAAAGAAAGACTGATGATGCCTAATATGAGAAGAAGAAGATACGAATTTTGTTATGTGTTAGGGACTGGTTGAGGGTCGTATTTATAGTTGCAGTAGTGTCTATTGGTCGTGACTGTTGGCTGCCAATGGTTGTCACCAACAGTTGTCTCCAACAGTCAACGAATCTATACACAGAAACTATTGACCCCCGTTCGAACAACATAACCAGAAAACAATGAATTTTAATGAAAATATCTAACGATATATATATATATATAAGGTGCATATATTTAGAAGTGTAAAAAAAGAAAAAACTGGCATTGGGATCTTCCCGTTACCTGTATTATATTTGAAAGAAATCAGAACATGCATCTTGATTTTGTATAACGGTTCTGGTTCCGATGAGTTATAAATCAAGGTGTAATCGGAAGAACATACATCTTGATTTTGAATTTTCAGCATTTTATCTTTGTAGTTAATGGTTGATCTTTCTAATATTTGTAGTTATTCGTTGGTAGTAGTTTTTCTACGTCATTTATAATGTTGTTCTGAATTTTCTACGTTGTTCATGGCTCATTTTCTTAGCTTTATAATGTTTTTCTCTTCTTACGTCAATGATGAATTTTCTGCTGTATTCATGACATTTTCTTCACTTTTTGGCACTTGTATTTTATTCTTTACACTTTTTTGTTTATATTATTTGTGATTGAGCAACAGCCCCAAAATCAAGTGAAGGGCAGCCAGTATCCTCTCCCCTCCTAGTCGTCTAAATATGATCTCCAAAATCTTTTAATCTTTAGACTTGGTCAATGATTAACTAAACTGTTTCCTTTTTATTATTTTGTTACATAGGGATGCTATATTGCCCTTTTTTATAATCTCTTTTGTGGGGGCTCACATGCAATAGATCATATTAAAAAAATTAGCTTGCTATAAAACTATTGAACCTTCAAATTTGCTTTTAAATAATTTGCAAATTTAAAACTTTTATTTTAACCGTTTATTTAGAACGAACAAATTTAAGATTAGAAGTTTTAAAATAGACTGATTTTAGGTGACTATGTTCTTTTCACAGTATTCACCATGTAGGCCCAGGGGTTGGTTTAAAGGAGTTATATATCGTCCCCTTTATTATATTATTAATGTTTTGTATACCATGTTACATGTATTATTGGAAATCATGTTATTCAACATACATCATCTGACATGTTTTAGACAATTAATCAGTTACAAATGACATCTACAATAATGTTATACTTCATATAGTGGGTTCGTCAAGCTCCACTCTCTCTCTCTCAAGCCGGATCGCATGCCACACTGGATCTCCGAACTATGCTCGTCATGATACTTCTGCCTTAAAAGCATTTTATAACTAAAAATATTTTTTAATTAGCTACTCCAACACTCCCACCTCTACTACGCCCTCTAGCGGGAGCTTATTAATTCATGTAATCAGATTGAAGTTTCTTAATTTTGGTAGCCCTCCTTTTTTCAACACCAAATTTAGAAGAAAGCTTTAAGTGTTTTCGATCACATAAAAAGTCCAATGGGATCATAAAGAAAAATGGTAAAGGTCCCTGACGAGGATGAAAGTGGTCCTCGTCGTAAACGAATTTTTATTTCATAGCCACCAGATAGGAGTTTGTCACACATTATGGAGTCCTGCGATTTTTACGATCGACCCACACGCAAATGATTGTTTCCCATCAAATCTATAAGCACCTTTCTTACCCATCTCATTATGGGTCCTGTTAACTTGTGCCCTTAGGGCACACGATAAGGTTATTTTTTAGCGAGTTTTTTTGCAAGTTAGAGGCCTTCAAATTAACTGAACTTTTTGTAGACATAATATTATCATTATTTATAAGATGTCCACAAAAAATCAGCTCAATCAGAGATATTTAACCCTCTAAACAAATCACTTTAAATGTCAGCCGTTTATTTGTACTATTAAAGTCTAAATTTAGAGGTCTCGGATTGAGCTGATTTTTTTAGATATGATCCAAATAGTATAAATAACACACATATAAAAAAATCAGCCAATTTGAACAACCTTAAAAAACTAAACAAAACACAAAACCTAAAAACTTAACATGTGCCCTAAGGCACATGTTAACAAAATCCTCTCATTATTTATTTCCAGGCTTTCACAGGGACTTACAGTAAGATAAAGATTTTCAATTATCAATCACCATAATTTGTTGCAACTTGAAGACTCAAAAGAGAGCAGCTAAAGGACCTGATAATATATAATGAACAGTTTCACAGAAAGACGGCTTTAGTGGTGAAAACAAAAAAAAAGGATTCACGTGGAAGACTATCAGATACATCCTGGTATCTGAGCAATTTTGACTATCTGAATTGGTGATCCATCAACACACATGTACAGTACAGCTCATCATTTTGTATTAGGTTTTTCAGATCATCATATCATGTCTTGCTCTTAGAACATGATTATCCGAGATGGCACAGCCGCACAAATCTCAATGCACCCCATCATCACATCAGGAATAAAACACAAACATGAATTACGAAACTAAATGCTTTTTATAACAGAAACTACTACTACTACTACTACACCAATCAGGCACAAGTAAAATCAACTGTGAAAAAAAAACTAGGGCGTGGAAAAAGGACAAAAAGAAAAAGAAAGAACAAGGACCAGAGGAAGATATAATGGGGGGGACCTATGCTTGAGGTATTGGTTTATGGACAGAAAGTGAAATTTTCTTCCCTCTCGTAATTTGTGGATATTATCAACAGATAAAAGAAATATAGGCTCCTCTACTACCCTTACAAGGAAGAAAATTCCACTTAAAGAATTGAACTCTCCTTAACCCTTCTCCACCAAGAAGGTAAAAAAGAGGATCAAGGCATTCACCACAGAAACACAAGAAAAAGAGCAGAATCCTAGTTTACCCCCCTTTCCCCATCTGTGCTAGGTAATCTCGGTCTGCCCGTGCAAGGCGTTCTTGGAACTCTGCCCACTCACTTCTGCACCTCTCTCTTACCTGCCCATTGGAACAAGGAAAACACATCAGAGTTTATAGATAAATCTAAAAGAAAAGCATATGAGTTTTCGTTCTCCATCACCACAGTAAGTAGAGGGGAAACGTCAAACACGCACATGTGCACAGACACACACACACACAAATTGTTTTTTCATTAATTATCAACAGAGAGTGGCAAATTGCTTTGGGAAATCCTAGCTGGGTATAAAAACAAATCAGATATGAAGTCATTAGGGACGTACCCCTTCCCATGGCGCTTTCCCGTTCCCTGATTGACCCTGGAAATTTTGCAAAAAGTTTGGAGTCATAAAAGTAATAATGGAGAGATGTGGAAAGTAGAAAATAATAATATAAATAAAAGAAAAAAGAAAGGGAAAAGGAAATGCAAGGAGTATAAAATGATCATCATAAGGAAACCAAAAGGACAGATTGATCATGTGGACATATACAAGACAAGAACTTTTTCCCAGCAAAATAATCCACACATGGACAGTAGCTTTCCATTTGTTTTCATCACAAATCACATTATCATTGTTCACATGGGAGTTAATGAATCCAAAATCATCTGCCTCAATCTACAGTCATCGAGTACATGATGTAAGACAAACCTTGCTAAAGAAAATAAAGGATAAATCCGAAACTCAAAAATGGATATAACAGTTTTTAGCATATAAAAAATGATACAAAGTGTTGCAGCGAACAATAGATACTGATTTTTTTTTTTTTTTTGAGGGGAATAGATACTGATTTTTCAACCTTGACCACTACAAAGAAGATCCCTAAAGCATACATATCTATGACTAAATTAAAAATCTGAACTGTTCCTATGTTATCACTAGTCCATATATTCCAAGCATTGTCATTCATCTCAGCAACCACTTCAACTTCATTTGGTTTCTCTTCATAACTTTCTTAATTTAGTTAAGCTCTTAAAAGGCCCAACATAGCTATTCCATTTCTCAAATATGGACCAATTAAACCTTATTAAAACTTGCAACACAGATTAAAATTCAGAAAAAAAAAAAAGAACCCTAAGGTCAATGTTTAGCCAAGGTTAACATTGCTTTAATGCTTTCCACCACTTTGTATGTAATTGTGGTGCATCAATTCAAGTGAAGGGTTCCATCCAAACAAGAATTAGGGACACGAGGCTTAAAGAGAAAGACCTGTAGAGGTCTATGTTATTGACATAAGTAAAACACTTATGCCTTGTGTTTGGTGAAGTTTGAATTGCTCACAAGCTAGAAGAGTTCTCTATGTAGGTATAGTCTCTTGTACCTATAAATGTGTAGCCACTTTATCTTTGAGACATGGAAAGGAGTTCTCATTTTGTTACTTCAGCACACTCATAAAGGTAAGAAATCACTGCAGACGTATTGATGTGCTTCCAATCTATTGGAAAATCAGATCAACCGTGAGATTCCAATTATGTAATTTCCAAAAGACATCCAACTCATCCCTCTTTTTTTCTATTCTTCCAAACTATAAATTAGATACTACTCGTTATGTCAAGAGCTTCAATGTAACTGAACACAGAAGTAGAGAAAGCTATTGATCATATTATATTGCAAGTTCTTACCTGGCTTCCAAGAGAAGGTATAACTTGATGGACAATCCATTGTGAGTCAACCACACCAATTTTCTCATGTGCAGGCTGTGCAGATAACAAAGACAGATGAAAAGTGAACACAAAATAGGAACTGTGAGAAGTGAACACAAAATAGGAACTATGAGAAGTGAAAACCCAAGTGTTATCAAGTTCATCAGAGTTCCTCGTTTGGAGTTTGGACTATGAAACAGTAACCAAATCCAATAAACACATCAAAGATTTGCACATCAATTAGTCTTTTAGGATGGTGGTTTTAGTTTCGCAAAAATTAGTGAAACAGAATAGGACCTGGGTCATCTGCCTTGGGTTTTATGTGAATGTGTGCGTGTGACATAAAGATGTCCCAATAAATAGCTGAAGTTACTGACCTCGACACATCTTCTTAGTGCAAAGTCCAATCCCCATCCGTGTACCAAATCATTCTACAAGCACATTAAGAGTTTCTGTTACTGGAAGGTGAAACCAAAACCATTCTACTATTCAGTTCCTGAACTAAGGAAAACCAATATCCAAATAAAGGAGCATTTCCTAAAGCCTGCAACATTACTTGAATCATATGCCAAACGCAACGCCATGCTTCACGAGAAAATACAGGTGCCATAATTTCCACAAAACTGCATCAACGCAAGAGTAATTAAATCATAAGATGATACGATATATTGTTAGACACTAGTGCAACCAGTGGGGGAGAGAGAAAGAGAGAGAGTGATAACATACGCTGCACATGGAGGCAAATGTGGGTCAGAACACCAGCCTGGTTTCTCTTCTGTTTCCCTGTAAAAAACAATTCAATTACACCACTTGGCTATTTGAATGTAACAGATGGTATAACAGTACACATTCAAATTCAGAAAGCATTGAAAAGAGACAAGTACTGAGTAATCCTACTTGTGAACTTCACTGTCACCTCTCCTTTTTGTCATCTGCCATGTCAATCCTTTATTTGGCTCAAGACCTGGTTGAGAGATGGCCAAGCCATGCTTCCTTATCAATTGGATATACCTGGATGAATGTATAAAATATAAAAATAAAGCAAGAACATAAAACTTGTAAGGCTTCACAGTAAGCCAGAAGCTTTGACTAATTGGAGAAACACAATACTTACTTCTCTGAATTAAAGTGTTCAACTCCAAGATCTTCATCCCAAATAAAAATGTAATCATAAGCTGCAACTACATCTGGATGCAGAAACCGTTTTGCATACCACCTATGAAAGATAAGAAAGACATGCACATAAGGAAAAGATACACAAGGTTATTGAACATATTAAGACCAAAAGTTATAAAAGATCTAAAAAAGCATATGGAACAGCCCACAGAACACAAAGAAATTATAATGAAGATCTAATAACATCTCAATGCTAAGTTATCTGCCTAGAAGATACAGTAGAAATCAAACTTGTGAAATCTTACCATTTTGTTTGCTTCCTTATGCTAATGTGGATCGCACGCTTTGACCACTCAAATTGATCCCATTCAGTAGTCCGACCATCATAGTGAAAAAGCAAAATTGTGAAGTTCTCAGAGAACTACAAGAAAAGGAAAGAAAGCAGAACAAGAGAAATATTCAGCATAAAAATAAGAAATAAGACTAAAAAATAACAATAAAGAACCATTCATATAACCTTTTTAACTGCTGCGTCAATATTGTTTCTCTGATCAAATCCAACTGTGAATGTCACTAAGTACTTTGGTGTGGTTTTCAGATCCTGCACGTTTTAGACAATTGGTAGCATGAATAGAAGTTCACCAAGATGTACAATAAAAGGAAACCTTATTGGTTATAGTTAAATCTCTTCAATCTCTTGCTCACAATAATTACGTCTGCTTGCCAACCTCCTGTGTACTTGTACACACACACATCTTTTAAGCTAAACAGAAATGCTATGAGTCAGAAAAAGATATTACCATACAGAGTGGTGCTATATAGATTGAAGGTCAGTATACATCCCACGCTGACCATTTCACTTCTCTCTCTGTCCTATTATCCATAAGGTGGAGAGGTTAAAGAGAATGTTGCCCAGAGACTTAAACAGTTATTTTGCTTGTCCACATTCTGCGTGAAGGACTGTTTCAAATAAACTTTTTGGATTATTGTTCACTTTTCCCTCTCCCATCTAACTCTTAAAGCTAAATTGAAGTACGTAAACGCACACTTCTGCCATTTTGGTGCTTGATTAATGCACCTAAACTGAAACCTTCCTCCTTTAAATTTCTATTTATTTCTTAGTTTACATCTTCATTACTACTGTGACAACCTTCATAAAAAAAATTGCTACTGTAACAACCTATTCATGCATCTGTCAAGTAGAGATCAGCTATGGGACTGATGATAACCAGTCATAATTAGGAGAGTCGTTACAAGAATAGGTGGGCGGTGCAGGATGGAGCAGAATATTAGGCAATCAAGAAACAAGTATATAGAATGGGTGCATCCAATAGAACGAAGTTGAGACAGACAACTGATGATACTAAGAAACACAAAAGAAAATCACATGATTCACATCTGAGGAAGCTAGGGAGTAGCATCAAAAGGTAATGTGAATGATGGTCTGCTACATACAACAACCATTCATTGCACTAGCCAAAAAGGAGTTATAAGGATGAGAATCCGAGCAAGAAACTGACAACACATGTTTAGCAGGGTATAGAGCAGTAATGAGGAACAATATTAAGGTATGTTACCCATACAACTGGAATTTTATCTTTTCTTTTCTGGATCAGTACGCAAGAAGAATTTTATTACCTACGACAACATATCTCCAGATTCTCCACCCTATCCACTCATCCTTCTAACCAATCAAACACCCTCCAAGGCAAAAGTACACAGGCAGGCGGCAAACACATAAATTGCGAGTCCAGGTAAATAAAAAAACATAGAGAAACAAATGAAGTCCAAAACTAAGAAAACAACATATGATATGATGAATGCAACAATATACCTCATTGGGATCACCCCATAATCTGCGCAAGTAAAAATCTGTTTCAGGAACAACAATCCCAGGAGGAAGCAACTCTGCACCACGAGGATTTGTAGCAACATATATCTGGCAAATAAATACGACACCAAATTACTGAGCTGAGAATAAGTCAGTATGAAAGAAAATGAACAAAGAAAGAAATAGAAGAACAAACAAATCAAAATTCTTTGCATCGCCACGACTACATCACCGTTCTTGTGAATTAAAGAAATAACAAGACGAATTCTTTCACAAACGAACTATTATGAGAAATTAATCAGAATAGTTATCACAAAGTGTTCTTCTATATTTTTTTTGTTTTTATCAAAAGCAGTTTAACTCGTAATTTGATTCCATCAACCTAGGTGGGGAAGGGAACAGAAGATATCAGAAGCTCCACTAGTAAAACTAGTGAAAAGATTGTAGTGCTATAACAGATAATATGATCAGAGAAGTCCAAAATATTAAGACCCTGATGCAAAGAGAAAGAGGCAATATGAAACGGTAAACAACATATAAATCATATTAAAGACATATTATCTTCTAATTTGTTGAGAGGATTTGTTTTCTTAAATTAGACAACAGCAAATAAGTTTGTAGTAGGATGGAAAATAAGAAGCAATAGGTTGAGTACCTTAAGATTATCAACTGAACTGTTTAGATCAAGGGACGGGGTGTTTCTGGCTGATCTACTCCGATCATTAGCAGACACATCAATGGACGATAAAAGGCTAGAAGGTAGGTTAAACTGCAAAGATTTCAAAATGAGTCCAAGGCACCATAAGGGGTGTGACCACCATATATAAAATACGACCACAGTATACTCATGTCTACATACCTTTGTAACTGAAACAGATGGAAATGAAACACCAACAAAAAATCCAAATACAACTCCCATAATAGTTGTGATAATAAGTCTAGCACTGTCATTTGCTTTTTTAGGAACTCCACTGCAAACCAAACAGGTAAAAAGTGTAAGCAATTACACTCATGGAAACTAACCATGAGTAGGATATCTCTAGTGGAAAAATATGCAGAAATCTAAGAGCTAAACAAACCTGCGATGGTGGGGGGTCCCCATCATGAAATGGTAAAGCCACTCGACTCGAAAGTTACACCACCAGCATTGATGGAGCAGTCAAAGATGAAACAAAAACCCTTTCAAAGCAATTCAATCAATTAGATGATCTGCTGTTTCCAACAAGCTCAACTGATATTCCAGTGAAATGAACCCTGACAGATATTTAAAAAAAAAAAATTGAAAGGTTATGTTAATAAATAAATAAAATGCTTAAATGGTATCTGTGGAATCCTTAAAGCCAGATTTAATCGGAATACTTTTCTGATACTTCTACTACTAGAATAAGGAATCAACAGTAACAGATTTAGGATCAGATATGCAACAATTTCCCTAATCCCTACGTTCTCAACTTAAGTTTTAATATGCACTAATTCCAGAACATTAATTCATCACCGACACTAATTCCGGGATGTGTTTTACAGTAGAAAATTAGAGTTTTAACGATCATACTTGCAAATCGACTCTTAAATCCCCACAAAAAACACAGCCAAATTTTCAATTGTTCAAAATTCCAATACTCATTAACACATCTCAACTAGCGTTCAGATATATGAAATTAGCAGAAACAACAAATAGAGACCGTAAAATACTTCATGAATTACTAAAAACTATATTAATCATGAACCCTAGAAGTTGCAGAAGAAGAAAAAGAAGAAGAAGAACGATCAGAAACAAAACAAACAACAACATTCGTAGATCGATAGTCTATCAGATGTTTAGAATACTCAAATCAAAGCAAGAAATTCAGGTAAAAATCGATAAAGTGAAGGCAGATTTGAATCGATTTCAAGACATTAGGGTTTCGAAGCTTACAAGTTTTGTTGATCGATTTTGGGGCAAAAAAAAAAGATAGGAGAGAAAGAGGAAGATGAGAGTTGGGAAGTCGTTGAGATTTGGAGAGGAGGGTCAGGGCATTCTTCTCCAAACAAGATCGGTTTTTCGTAGAAGACGTTAAATGACGAGACGAAAATGCCCTTGTCCGCATTCGAACTATCCTAAGAATACCCTTGATTAATTGTGAAATTATGAATCTAACTTCATAGCCTCGCTGGACCCCACTGTGACCTGTCCCACCACAATCTGGAATAATTTTAGTCCGTGGCGAGTTTTGTGTATGGAGAAGCCACGTGTCCCGGCATAAAGCAACCTTGGAATCTGGATGTTGGTCGACAGTATGTCACTCATGTTTGTTAAATCAGGTGTTGACACTTGGCACATTCTCAACATGGATGACATCCAACGGCAAAGAATCAAGATCATAGATTCCATCCATACAATATGAGGGAGAAAGAAAAATTAAGGGCCCGTTTGGTTTATGATTGGAAAACTTGTTTTCAAAAACTAATTTACACCTAAACTAATATGCATTTTGTACTACATCTAAAACTGTTTTACGATTTCCAATAAAATCATGTATGATTTTACAAAACAAAAAAATGTTGTTTTCTTTATTTTCAATGAAATCATTTAGGATTTTATAGTAAAGTCAAAAGAATGGTTTTAGATGTGATACAAAATGTAGTTAATTTAGGTGTAAATTAATTTTTGAAAACAAGTTTTCCAATCGCGAACCAAACAGGCCCTAAAATTTCCATGAACAATAGCCACTTTTAGAGAGAGATTCAAATCTCCATTAACAAGCCACTTTAGAGAGAGAAAGAGAAAGAAATTCAATTTCCATTAACAAGAGCCACTTTTGGCTACATTTTGATTAGAAAAGACCCTTCAAAATAGAGGGGGCTCAGTGTACAACAATAAACAACAAGAATCCTCACTCCCCTTTCCTTATAATACAGGGAATTAAAAGAAGAAGAACAAACAGTTTTCCACCCCTTTTAACTCTCAGTACTGTTTTTTCATCCCTCATCCCAAACCTTAAATTTTTATCAACACATCCCCATCCCAAACCTTAAATTTTTATCAACACATCCCCATCCCAAAAGTATAAAAAAGAAAAGAACAGATTACACTACACAAATACATTAAGAAATAAGAACAAAGAATGAAAATAAACAACTAATCGATGATCAGAATTTTGCGCAATGACTAGGCAAACCTGTCTCATGATCAACCATAACAATCTCTGTTGAATTATCGCATTTAATGACGTCTTGTCCAAGTTTTGCTCCTGCAGATTTCATTCCCTTCAGAGATAATGCCCTGTTGAAGAGGTTAACAGCCGGCAACTTTGAAGCAGGAGGCAGCTTCCCATTGGGCAAGAACCCCCGGAAATCATCCTTTAACAATGGCACCTCAAAATCTGTCTTGTCGTGCTTAACGACGTTATCCTTTGCGCTAATGTGAGCCCCGGGTTCCATATGGTTGGTTGAGAAGCTTGCTTGATTGGGGAAGTTTGGATAAAGACTAACATAGCCTCTAAGGTACATCATATCTATAAGAAACTTCTTCCATGAAGCTTGCCACCCATTTGTTCTAGACTTTGGAATCTGAACTGGGTTTTGCTTTGCATCTTCTGTGAATCTCATGTTCATATACACATAGAATTCTCTCCATTGTTTGGGGAAGAAAACTGAACCCCAACTGCAAGGTAATTGATGGAGATAAGGTGTGTTTGGATGAATATTTTTGAAGTACTCTGTTGGATTCCACTTGGGTCTCTCTTTTACCACTTCGACTAATCGTGGGGTGTATAGAGAGATTGAGGAGAGCTCGGGGAGAGATACTTGTGGGTCGTAGTGGTAAGCTAAAAGCGCGTATTTGATCCATAAATAGTAATATGGAGAGACTTCGATATCATCTTCAAGAAGGAGACCAAAATCATCATCAGATGATGGGTACCAACTCTCACTGACGGCTCGGATGAGCCCTCCTTGAATAATTCTCCTTCGAAGGATTTTGGGACCATGGGGCCAGTCAAATGAGTTCACAAGCTTTATAGTCTCCTCGTCCACTTTGCTGTCCATGTTGAAGCTGATAGGAATGTTATCCCCGACATAGTACGCGTCCCTTAGAGACTTTAGAAGCCTTGTGAGTGAAGAAGCACGGTTTTGGGTAATGATATTTATAGAGATCTGCATCCTGTTCCAATCTGCATGTAAAAGCATAATTGCTTAGTTAATTCCACAAAAAGTGAAACCATGTAATAGAGAGTTCAAAGAGGTTGCTTCATTTAATGGAGCACAAGTAAACTTGTCAACAATGATTATGATCAAGTGTTATGATCTAGATTCAATACCAGAGGAGCTCAGTAATCCATTAGGACTTCTTTTTTGGGTTCCTTCAATTTTTTTCATGACTATATAAAAGCACAAAACAGGAATAACATAAGTTACGTCTCTTACTTGGCAGTGCAGTTGGTCGAAGATCGGCCATCCAAAGAACTTTGGACACAGAGGACCTCGGTAGAAGAACCAGCGTTGAATGATTTGAATTAGCTTCTGATGCCATTGTAAGAGCTTTCCTCACATTCGAATCAATATCAGCAACTGTGATCAGAACACTAGGGTTGTGAATTTTGATCAAACCTTTCATACTTGAGTATACAGATTGTACAACAGGAACCTCTGATTTTGATATCCCTGAAAGAGCCCCAACACCTAAGTCAAAAATTTTGAACCTTCTTTCTTTGCAGACTGATTTGGGCCATTTCAATGCAACTGCAGCTTCTTCACAAGGGCAAAAGTTGCCTCCTGAAACGGCAATATAAGCTTTCTTTCCAACGGTGGTCCTGAATTTTTCG
The DNA here is from genome assembly GCA_002174775.1 of Macleaya cordata. Classification (NCBI taxonomy): domain Eukaryota; kingdom Viridiplantae; phylum Streptophyta; class Magnoliopsida; order Ranunculales; family Papaveraceae; genus Macleaya; species Macleaya cordata. The sequence goes on along the minus strand of MVGT01002031.1, from coordinate 216,570 downwards.
AGGAGGGGTGAAAGAGCTTTCACTTCATCAAGAGAATGTGCATAGAAGAGGGCATCTATTTTTTGTGGATACATCGCTGCCCACTGAGTCATATATCCTGTTGAGAGAGCTTTCCACCACTGATCATCTCGAACTTGAACAATATCTTTGAAGATTACAGTGGTCTCAGACACATAAGCGAGTCTGTGTTCACTGTCACCCCAAGTTTCTTTGTCATTTGGATCAACGGGAAGCACAAAAGAACCCGCATCTCTGTACTTCTGAAGTTGATAGCTGTGTATAATTCGAATTATTATAGTATTAAGCACCAAGGCAAAATCAGGAAAAACAAAACGGAATGCTACTCAAAATAAACTACCATTAACCCATTGACCGCTAACTACTTGGCCTCTTGGCTACCACAAGGGAAAAAAAGGGTCTAATTGGGTGGATATTTCTGCAATAAAAGTTCAGGTTGATAATTTAAAGAAATAAAATGAAATGGCTCTCTCTCTCTCTCTCTCTAATTGCTACATACCTGAGGTGCAGATCTTCGCCAGTCATGAAGGTAAAGGGTGTCTCTATGAAGAGTGTCTTAACAAGCTCAGCAGATAAAAACCATGAGCTGGACAGAAAATCGACTTGCACGATTTTGTCAACTGTGATCCCATAGGCTGGATCAGGCAAGTAAAGTCCTGCTTCTTTCGACCGAAACTTTCTGTAGCTTGGAAATGTATAATCTTTCTGTCTGAATGGCAAAATCCTCCCTATACTGCCCAAAACTGAGTTCTTATATTTTTCAGTCCCTGCTACATGAGATAATATCTCTAACATCTTCTTGCCAGGTATCATGTCATCATCAAGAATGTAAACAAGATCGGCTTCTGTTTGCAAGGCCATTTGGAACCTTCCGTAATACTTGAAATCATAGCTTGAGCTGATGAAACTAATCCTTGAATCATTGTAGCTTTCCACAATTCTCCTCAGGGAGAGCTCATTTGGGCTCCCGAAGGAGAGCACCCAAACACTGTGGAACGGAAGGGTCTGATGAAGTAGCGAATCAAGCTGGGAACAAAGAGTTTTTCTCTTGAAGTGATTCAAAATCACAGTTACTTTTGGGATGTTGGGTCCTCCCAATTTCCATCTCGAGCTCATTCCCATAAGTTCAGTGAGTGTCTCTGTCCCAAAAGATTTGCTTTGGAAATCTAAGACCTCGCTGTAAAGCTCCGTCTTGAACTTGATCATCACAGCATCATTCGATTTCTTCTGCTCGAAATCAATCTGCTCCTGCTCACAAACCTCAGAGATTGGAGGAATTTCAGCTCCAAGGAGGGAAAGAGATTCCTGGTAGCGTCCAACAACATGGGTTGGAATGATGAAGTCTTTCCATTGTTGAGCAATCTTGGTAGCCCATACGAAGTCTGGTTTGGTGCGTAAATCAACTGTAGGACTCATATAGTATAGAAGGAAGGTGGCATAGATTGCAAAAGCAAATTGAAGGCAGGTGAGAGCAGTAACAAGGCGGGATGAAGCACTTCTCTGAACTCTCACCTTACCTTTACCACCCACATAATCTGTAATCATTCCTTCCAAGTAATCCCCACTTCTCGTCGCCGGATTCCGAATTAAACCCATATCACAAATTCAAAAACAGAGGAAGGCAATCCAGACAACAATGGAGTATTAACTGATTACTCAATACTTCAAACTATGTGGTTGCATAGAAAAGTTGATAAACTGTAATCTGTGTAGTGTTGAACCAATTAAGCTTTTGTCAGAACAGAATCCAAGTTCCTTCTAAACCCAATACTTTCTCACAGCATGAATCACAGAACTTTGAGGAGGGAGAGCTGAAAAGGAAAGAAAACCCAGTTAAGAAGAAACTGAGTTGAATTTTGAAGAGCAATGAATCCTGTGCCAAAGCTTTATATATGTAGGAAACCCATGAAAAATGCATTAAAGGTCACATGGGATTCAAAACTATTAAATAAATTAAGTACAGTGTTTACCTTCACTATCTACTTCTCATACACTTCTATCGTCCGACACCACTAAAAATCCGGCTTTAATGGCGACAAAGAGGGCCAGCCCTGCGTTTCTAGCACAGCTTTCTCTCTCTAACTTCTCTCACTGCCCTATATTTATCTTCCCTGAAAATCAAAGAAACCCATTAAGAAAATTAAAAAATATGTAACCAAAAAAAAAAAAAATTACACTCAAGCAATCAAATTTTCTCTAAACACCTAAACCCTAGTTTAATTCATTATTTTTCAAATAAGAAGATTAAAACTTCTGAAACTTGATTCTGAAAGTTCCCCTAAACCCTAAAACACAAGTAAAATCCGTCAAACCCAAATCCCAATAACCGTAATTTAAGCCGGAAGAAGTCCAAAAAAGCCAAAAACTCTAAAGAAAATGAAGAAACAAATACATTTTAGAGTAAGAATCTCTCTCTTTCTCTCTCTACCTTGATTAAAATGAAAAAATCTTACGACAAAGAGAGCCCTTTACTTCTCCAGTATAACAAGTTAAACCCTCAACCTCAGCGCTACTAATGGATCTAAAGAAGCAACTTAGAGTTGCAGATAAAGAAAATTATTTGAAAAAACAATGGAATCTGTACGAAGATTTAAATAGCAAAGAAAAAAAGTGGGTATGGTTGACTTAAATAAAATCTCTCTACTTGTAATGTAATGCCTTGTTGCCAAACTTTGACAAGTTGAATTGTGAAACCATGAATTTAATTTGCTTGCAGAAGAAATCATTCAAAAGAAGAGTTTGGTTTGCTTATTGAAGAGAAAGCACTTTTATCATTTCTTTTTTTTTTCTTTTTAGTCAAGGCTTTTACAAGGAAATTTCCATTTGGAGTTGCAGAAAAAGGGTTTTAAAATTATCCATTAATAAGTTTATGGAACAAAAGAATCCCATCCCATGAGTTTCCGTGAACTTGTTGGTGAAAAGTAACAGAGGAGAGGATCCATTTTCAGTTGGGTGGGATCCAATTACTAAAATACCCTATGTTTTTATATTTAATGACAGACAAGTCATTGGACTGGAGAACGATTTTCAGATTTTGATGCAATTTGGTAGTTGGAATTCCCCCGACTTGAGGGTATTATGGGTAATGACATAACTAACTCTGCTTTGCTTCCATTTGAAGAAGGCGCGTTTTCAACAACAGAAGGTGGCGAAGAAACTGATTTCGTTGATATTGGGGGTTAAGGGTGCGTTTGGATGGAAGTATTTATTATAAAAAATAAAAAAAATTAAAATATAAGATTACAGTGGTAATAATAATATAACACGTTTCCAAACAGTGAATTTAGGAAGGGAGGTTTTCAAATTCAAGGAAAAGGTTTTATTTCCACAGTCCTGCCACTTTTTTTTATTATAACACCTTACTCATTCTTACAGTCTGTTTATATATATATAAGGTCATTCGTTAACTCAGTTCATTGAGTACAATTTATCTAAAATTTTTGACTATTAATTATGGTGCCAAAACTTAAAACAATACTGGGTGGAAGTCTTTGCCAAATCTCTTAAATTACTCTTTTTTTTACAGATTTTTTGTGAGCAGTAAAATATTAAAAAAAATTATATTTACCCATGCAGATGCAGTACTATGGGGTCAAAAAAGTAAATGGAAAGAGCCATTAGATTCGAGAGTGATAATTACATTTTTTTTTACCTCCCATGAATTGTCAGGATTAGGGTTGCACATGGTGCGGTTTTAAATCCATTCCGAACCGGTCCGAACCCAAAAAAATACCGACAAACCGTAAAACTAAAAAACCAGAAAAACTGAAAAACTGCAAAAATCGATATTTATGGTCTGGTTTTGGTTTCATGTTTTTAACAAACCAAAAAAACTGAAACCGTACCAAAAACCGAACCGAAAGACCAAACCAAAAAAACCAGAAAAAAATCCGTATATATACCTATATAGTATACATATACATTATTATAATATGCATGCTAACTTATGAAAATATGAATTAAGGAGCCTGGCTCTTAATATAATCACAATTTCATAAGTCAACGTATCTATGTCAATTTGTATCCTATATGAGGCAATACATATGTGTGATGTGTGTTCTCAAATTTATACATATTTATTAATTTATTTATTATATATATATATATATATATTATTTTGTATAATTATTATTTTTATTGTGAAAAATTCAATTGTGGTATACCATGATTAAAATTGCCACTATGTTGCTATGGAAAATATGTTGGGATCCATATAGAGATATCTAAGATATGAAGATGAACTCTTCACAGACTTTACCATGTATCTTCATAAAAAAATAAAAATAAATCATATTCGGGGACGAGCTATCTTGCACGTTGTTGGGGAGTGCCTCAACAAAAAATATTTAAACTCCAGCATCTAATACATATGAGGAAATTGAGTGCCCCACCAATTATTAAGATTTTAGTATATTGTGCCTTAGTTTTTTGTAAAATTAGAATTTGGCCAACTCATTTCTTAACACGTACCCCACAAGCTTTTAGGCACACCAAAGAAATTTGTTGTGCTTTGTGGTTTTCTCCTTAAAAAAAATTTATGACTTCGTTCCTAATCATATCCAAAAAATCGATGGTGTGGTTTTGGTTCTAAAAAAAAACTATCATGGTTTGGTATGATTTTGATCTTCCTAAATTAATCAATAGTTTGGCTATGGGTTTGACAAAAAATCCAACCAAACCAAACCGTGTGCAGCCCTAGTCAGGATATAACACCTAAGTTCAACAGATTCCCCCACTCACTTCCTTAATTACATTTTATATTAGATTTATGTAATTGTTCTCAACCATGTTTTGCACAACAAGAATATCTATACTACGCATAACATTTGCACAATGCGCGTCCCAAACTCCTCATGTTAAATAAGCAAAAATTTAGGGCCCGTTTGGTTCGCGATTGGAAAACTTATTTTCAAAAACTAATTTACACCTAAATTAACTACATTTTGTATCACATCTAAAACTATTTTTTTTGACTTTACTATAAAATCTTAAATGATTTCATTGAAAACAAAGAAAACAACATTTTTTTATTTTGTAAAATCATACATGATTTTAGTGTAAATCTTAAAACAGTTTTGGATGTAGTACAAAATGCATATTAGTTTAGGTGTAAATTAGTTTTTGAAAACAAGTTTTTCAATCGCGAACTAAACTGGCCCTTATCTTACCTATTCTTCCTACATTTTGTTCCCATTTTCAAACAACAACGTAAGAAACTAATGTACTTTATATATTATACATTACTTTCTCATATCGGAGACGTTTTAAGAGTGGGTGCAATAACCTCCCTTATATATATACATACATTTACATAGGCCCGTACTTACCACTTGTATCTTTAATATTTATATAACTTGTATATTAATCGTTCCTATAGTACTGTACTTTAAAGTAAGTTATCGCTTAGTTTTGTGCCTCATGCATATGTTGGAAAATACGTAGGTGTCAAACTGAAAGAAAAATTGAAAACTAAAAAAATCAATCTTTAAATCATCTTCAAGTGAGAATAATGTACAAAATCATGTATATGATAGTAGTGTATGCTGATCCCACCTAATGTATGTACATAGTAATATCTCTTTTAATTTGAAATGCTAGGATTCAAAAAAATAAAAAGAAAAGATGATAATGAAAAAAAGAAGGCCAAATAATGATGATAGTGGAGTTAATTAACTATTTTTTTTATCATATTATTAGATGTTCATGGTATGCATATTGAATAGGTTTAATCATGAATTAAAACAAATCAAATAAAGAGATTAATCATATATATAAAAGCACCACAAATGATTTTTTATCAGCATCTTAATAAAACTTAAAAGTAATGCATGAAGTGTTTAAGTAGTGGTTCATGAATTTGTATAGTTTAGTATATTTTTTTCTTTTTTTATCAGATATAGTTTAGTATATATGGTATCTCACTTTTTATTAGAGAGGAATCTCGAGCATCATAGCATCCACTTTCCTATCTGATGTCGAAGCACCCGCACTACAACGTTCCCTTTCATTTTCTTATACACAATTTCATAGGTGAATCCATTTCCCTTTAATTTGGCATTATCCTCAATGTTTTGAAATATTAGACAATTTTTTTTTTTAAATTGGATTACAATTGTTTTTAGTAGAATGGGATTAATGCCTAAATTACATCAAAGCATATAGATACATCACAAACGACGCGTAAAAAGTAAAAGAAATCATCAATTCCAACAGCAAAAGATTGCCACTAACAGATGTAGGAAATGATACCACCAATAGATGCAGAGAAAGATAAAAAATCCAATGTAATAAATTAGATTACAATTTAAATTTTTTTTATGGAATTCGATACCAAATCTTACACTATCCAACCAAAAAATGAAGAGACAAAAAGTCTAATTTCAGTAATTATGAACATATGCACATACCACTGTGGTCAGATCAATTATGCTTGACAAACCTATAAACAGGTGTGTATAAATTTTTAAAAATATTGGAGACCTACCAAATTAGCCACAAAAAGTAAGAGGGAGGTCAGGTGGGATGTCTAAAAAGATCCTTTTTTAGAAAAATATAAATACAATGGGTGCTACAATTAAGACTAAATCACAAAGAAATGAAGAATAATTAAATATAATATTGTGTTATTATGTTAGTGGAAAAGAAAAGAAAAGGAAAAAAAAGTGTTTTCTTTTAGAAATGATTTTCTAAGCTTAAACAATATTTGAAATCCAAGTCAACAACCTTAATAATAATGCTGAGAATTAGGTTTGGTGAAAAGTTGGGTTGAGATTAGAGTTGTGGATTTTAGGAAAACGAGTGTGAAATGATAGGAATTGATATCATTTTGATTTTGGGAGACTTTTTTGATTTGATCTCTGACGTGGATTAACACTTTCTAGTAGTGTACTTTACAAGTATAACAGTTTAATACTAATAATTGACCTAAAAAATAGTACGGACGGGGGTCTAAAAAACAAAAATAAAGAACATGGGCGCACTCTTCCTTCCTAACCTACCGACCATGGTTGGAACTTGGTGTTTCAGAATCGGGAGCTGGATCAATGCCTAACTAAACCCGATTTAAACCTGTGAGTCAAACTCAAGACCTGATCAAGTTAGTGAAAAACCAGAAAAGTAGGGAAAAAAAAATTTGTTCTTCTTCTTCAGTCTCTCTCTGTCCTTGATATGGATTCCGATTCAATCGAGTTGAATCTGATGGCCCAACAGACTTTTGTTCAATCTGTTCCTATTTGACTCAGCTAATCAAATCAGACCCGGGGGATTCTAATAAACCACCATATTTGCTAGCTGGACAGTGCTAGCGTGACACCAACTTTTGGTGTCCACCATCACGTTTTGGCCGAACACAAGGACTTAAGTCCCACATTAAGGGCTGATTTTTTGGGAGCATGTTCTCCTCACCATATACATCATCTCAACAAAAATCAACTCGTTCTAAAACTTCTAATCTAATCAAACATTAGACTCTATTTATCACCATTTATTTTCTTACCATTGATTTCTAATCGATTTCTAGCTAACGTTTGATTGGGTTATAAGTTTTAGAATGTGTTGATATATTTTTTTTTGAGATGATCTACATAGTGAGTAGAGCATGCTCCTAAAAAATCAATCCTTGATGTGGGCCCTAAACCTTTGTGTTGGGCCAAAATGTGAAGACGTAGACACTAAAAATTGGTGTGACTCTAGCACGGTCCTTGCTAGCTAGATAGCTACACAAGGATATTATTTGACTTTGAGAAATGCTTTGTAATTACCACACTTTGACATCAAGAATTGTGAGTTGGCATTTTAAAAGGAGCCGCTATTAGGCATGCTCTTTTTAAATTTGACTCGATCCTAACTCAATTCATCATTACACGACTTAGGGTTTGATTTTCCTTGATCTTGAAAAATGTAGCAAAGGTGACCCGTCGTATAATACCGTTCTATCATCTAATCATTGGTTGTTATGGGGTCAAAGAAAATGGGATTGAGGGTCAACACTTGACGGCTGATGAGGTACGTGTTAACAACACGCTCCTTAAAAATTGAGTGCACAAAACTGCACTATGTTATGCAGTCAACAAATAATGCTTATGTGGTAAAGTAGGGCCCACCAACGCTTATGTTATGAGAGGGTTTCCATGTGGCAATGGAATCGACTATATTACCTATGTTTTTTCCATTCCAATAATGTTAAAGAAAATAGTTCATTATAACAGTAACTGCCATTCCAATAATGTTAAAGAAAATAGTTCATTATAACAGTAACTGCCATTACAGTCTTAAATGAGCGTTTTTTATCGTTATAATGGGTATAATGGTCTTCATTTTATTAAAAATAACGAAAAAAAACATAAAAAAATCATTTTGGCCTCTCTAATTTATTTTTAAAATTAAGAAACTATTATTTTATGTCATAATGATCGTTATTTTATTATTATTACAGTATTATTTCTGATTTAACATAAATATTGGTTTAAGGCTAAAAACAGTTATAACGACCGTTACAATGGTGGTTTTCATCAGTGTTTTAAAAATCTGACTGGACCTGCCGGTTCAACTGGTGAACCGGTGACCCAGTAAAAAAACTGGATTGGGTTGATACCGACCTAGAGTTTTTTTCAAAAATCGGTGTATTTTGTGAAACTCAGTCGACCCGGACGTTTCAACCACTGACCCAACCGACCCGTCTTGGTTTTAGACCGATTCAAATTTGACTTTTTAATTTTTTTTTTCAAAAAAAACTAATTAAATTTTTTAGATTTCCAAGCTAATTAAAATGTGACTTACTAAGAAAAAGAATCTGTTGAACTTGAAAGCTTGTACCTAATTAATTAATAAACATTACCTTTGATCTTCCTTTGCTCTTTTCTAACAATTAAAGAAGTTACTCATTAATAGTTTTGTTATGATTTTCTTTTGACTTCATGGTTTTATTTTGTACTTTCTAAGACTTGGAGATTATTACATTTTATAAGAAAGTTGGACAAAGATAGAGTATGGTTGAATTTTAGATTTTTGGACTTTACATGCGATGAAAGTTTTTAATCTTACTACTTTATTAATTCTACTATGATAAAAAAAAATGTATGTAATATTTAAAACTTGCAAGTAGTATATGTATTATGCATTGAGTAAAATGTAGGCCTATATAGTTAGGTTAATCTAGTTGACCCACTAGTTGAACCAATTTGACCCCAGTTTTTAAAACATTAACTTTTCACGGTCGATTTCGGTCCGCAAGGTTAGATAGATGACGGGGGTGTTGAAACCAACTTATAGAGTGGGTGTACCTAATCACACTCCACCGTGGAACTTCAAAGATGTTTCGGCACCACTTAATATCGACACGTGTACATTTTAACGTGGCCCCACAAAATCTCGAGGTGGGCTCTAGCTTTTGTTCCTGCTTCTTCCACGATCAGAACTTGAAAGCCGGTGCTGGTTTAGTTTGTAGTCATTCTTCACTCAACAAACAATCGAAAATCTCTCTATCCCCTCTTTCTCTCTCATCTTTCTTTCCTTTGGACTCGGACCATTTATCTCCGGTTTCTCCCAACCCACAAATAATTACTAAGACAAAAAACAACCATCTTCAACTCTTTCTTTTCTTCATTCTGAGATCTTCTCTATGTTTAGAAAAGCTCTAAGGTTGGTTTTATAAAATCACAGTCATTGATGGCATGCATGAAGTTAGGCTCCAAATCTGAAGCCTTTCAACGTGATGGCCAAACTTGGTAAGTCCTAACCCCTTTTTTTTTTTTTCCTTTGATTTCATTTTCTCTTGATTTTTATTCCTTTATGTGAATTCTGAGTTATGGGTTTGTCATAAAATTAAGAACAATGAAATGGGTTTGTTTTGATTTCCAATTTTGAGATCACAAATGTTGGGCATTACATGAATCTAAATGTATTTCATTACTGTGCCGGATGCCCTGATTTCTTGTTCACTTATGTTTTTGTATACACAAATGAAGATGTGAGACTGTGGGTTCAATTCTAGCTCACCCACTAGAAGAATTACATCTGTTCATTGCATAGAATCTAACATGATAAATCACACCAAGGGGATTCTTTGGGACACTGGGAAACATTTATAAAGAAAAAAGGGAATTGATTTTTACTTGAATCTTGAATGAACAAAATCAATCTTGTAATGCTATCTATAATGTGATTCAACATTTTCCCTACACAATGTTTTACTAGGATAGTACTCATACAGTCTTACATCTTCCAAGACAATGTTAAAGTCCATAACTGTAAGGTTTTATGATTGCCCATTCTTGGGTTATCTCCATTGATTCACTTGCATTACAGGAACCCAGCTACCTTCTTGATCAGTTTTCTATTGTTCGAGTCCATTAGTTCCATTGGTCTCAAAATTTTTTTTGCTTCTTCAATAGAATTTGGAGCCTTTCGGATGCTCTAGTATTTACATCTTCACGTTGGCCAGTGTTGAAATCTCAGCTCTCTGTCTCTGCGACATAAGCGGCAAAATTTATCAACAGAAATCAAGATTATTACCTGTAAGTAGCAAATTTAGCATTACAACAACTGCAAACACCTCTAGGTAGTCCACCATACAATTCCTAGAAGAAATGTCTTAGGTATCACTCCGGAAGACTGAAAGGCATACAAGATGAAGAGAAACAAGAGGCACATGACCTACAGGAAAGAAAATTTAATGCAAAAGTTGGACAAAACTAAGAGTGATATTTTTAGATTAGCATGCTGTTTTTGGCTTACATAGCGGAGTAGCAAATCAAAATCAACAGGCCTAGAAAAAATATTTGCTGAAAATTGGATCAAAATAAGCAACTAAAGGACAAAGCATAGTTCTGAGGTAGCTAGAAGTCATAACTACATCTCAGCTCTGGATTTTTCTTTTTCCTGTTGTCAATTCATCTTATGTAGAGTGTTGGGGAAGTAATATCATTCTGTGTCTTAGTTTCTTGAAGATTTTCTTTGTTTGCTTGCCCCTTTATGCGATCTCAAGGATTCCACTATTGCGTTAAATTGGTTTGAATTATCTCTTAATATCTTGTGGATTATATAATTATCATGCTCCACATTGAAAATCATTATCATTTGTATGCTGATGCAAATAACCCAAGGAAGATTGGTAAGATGACAGAAAAGAACCAACAATGTGTATACTATGTGCAATCAACATGTCCTTATTCTGAATAGTGATAGGTTGCTGGACCACATCTCATATTATCTAACTCATCATTTGATACTTAAAATATTTGACCAAAGACTTGCTTCACTTAGAATTTGAGATGGGTTCTTGTTTTTTTTCTTTCATTTTCTGTTTCTTTTAGTTCTCTCATTCTTTTATCGAAGTGAACTCTAAAACATGCCTTTTTGCAGGATCTGCACAACTGGGCTTCAGAGTGATGCCGTTGTTGAAGTTGGAGAAATGTCCTTTCATCTTCACAAGGTGCATTTAACTTGGTCACATTTAATGCATTGTTCTTTGGCTTACTTAAAACACATTCATCTTTTCATGAATGTTTGCATTAAAAATTTACTAGCAACTATGGTTGAGTTGCTTACTTGAAATTGAACTTGACAGAATTGATATCTAACAGCTTTCCTGGTGCAGTTTCCATTGCTTTCCAGAAGTGGGCTATTAGAAAAACAAATTGAAGATTCCTCTGGTGAGGATGGCCAAAACTGCATTTTGCAGCTTCATGACATACCTGGTGGAGCCAAAACCTTTGAGCTTGTGGCCAAGTTCTGTTATGGTGTCAAAATAGAAGTCTCTGCCCTTAATGTTGTTACTCTTCGATGTGCTGCCGAGCACCTTCAGATGACCGAGGCTTATGGAGAGGGAAATCTCATTAAACAAACTGAGGATTTTCTTGATGAAGTCTTTGGAAATTGGATTGACTCCATTAAAGCTCTTGAAACATGTGAAGAGGTTCTCCAGTATGCAGAAGAAGTTCACATTGTCTCAAGATGCATTGATTCCTTAGCAATTAAAGCTTGTTCAGATCCCAGCTTATTCAGTTGGCCTGTATCAGGATGCAATAGCTTGCAGAACCCAGGGGATAGTGCCTTTTGGAATGGAATATGCACAGAAGCTAAGCCACGATCTATGGGAGAGGATTGGTGGTACAAAGATGTTTCTTTCCTTAGTTTACCTCTTTATAAGAGGCTGATTTTGGCTGTTGAATCGAGGGGGATGAATCCTGAGGGAATTGCTGGCTCTCTCATGTTCTATGCAAAGAGATATCTCCCTGGACTGAGCTTCAAGGAGAACGTGAACCATGCTAACCCTGGTTCTACTAGTTCTGCTCCATTAGAAGCCGATCAGAGGGTTCTTCTTGAGGAAATCGTGAGTTTACTGCCCAATAAGAAAGGAGTCGTCTTCACCAATTTTTTGCTCAGGCTGCTCCAAACTGCAATGATTTTACATGCGAGTCCTTCATGTAGAGAGAACTTGGAGAAAAGAATTGGTGACCAATTGGACCATGCCACACTGGATGATCTTCTCATACCGAACATGGGCTACACAGTGGAAACCCTTTATGATATCGATTGCATTCAGCGGATTCTTGATCACTTTATGTCAGTGGACCAGGCTGCACCTGAGCCACCTTCTCCTTCTATAGTTGAAGAGGGACAGTTGGTAGATGGTACCCTACCGCTTACCCCGGTGACACAGGTAGCCAAGCTAGTGGATGGGTACCTTGCAGAGGTTGCACCTGATGTTAACCTGAAGCTCCCAAAATTTCAGTCACTTGCAGCTGTTATCCCTGAATATGCCAGGCCTCTTGATGATGGCATCTATCGTGCAATCGATATATACCTAAAGGTATGAAAAGATGCTTTCGACATATATTTATGTGAGTATATATCGACATGTTCGTACGCCCTCCATTACATAATAGGGTATTAATAGTCTAACCTGACAAACTAGAGCC
>MVGT01002031.1:169818-203525 GCA_002174775.1 Macleaya cordata | reverse complement strand
CTCAATTTGCGACTTGGTCAGGCGGGGTGGTGACCTGACCTCGTCTTAAGATAAGACACGACACTAGATAGTATATGCACTTCTTATGGATCATCATGCATGAAGCCCTGCTTCGAATTTTGAATGTGCGAACATATTATTTCCTGATTTCAGGCACACCCTTGGCTTACAGACTCTGACAGAGAGCAGCTTTGCAGGCTCATGAACTGCCAGAAACTCTCTATGGAGGCCTGCACCCACGCGGCGCAGAATGAGAGGATACCACTTCGAGTGATTGTCCAAGTCCTCTTCTTTGAACAGCTCCGGCTCCGCACTTCAATTGCTGGTTGGTTCTTTGTCTCCAATAACCTCGAAAATTCACGTAGCCGTAGCGGGAACCTTGCACTCGCCAGGAACGATATCCAGGCCAACCATGCTGATGATGAAAAGGAGGATCAAGTTGTGGAAATCAATGAGATGAGAATGCGGGTGGCTGAGCTTGAGAAAGAATGCTTGTGCATGAAACAGGAAATTGGAAAGCTGGGGAAGACGAAAAGTGGTTGGAACATCTGCAAAAAGTTCGGGTTTAAAAGATCACAACCCAACAATGTTGAAACCTCGAAAACTTGCAATTCGAAAACACCAGCTCAAACGGCGAATGGAGAACAAAATCACAAAGAACAGTGAGTTGTCTGATTAAATTTAAAGTAACAAATGACGTTTTTTCTCTGTCTTTTTTTTTTTCTTCTCGTCTGTTAAGATTTGAGAGATAGCTAGTTGTGACTCATTTTTGTGGATTAGTTCACCATTTAGAATCCACTGTAATTATGCTTAGTTGGTAGGATGTGCAATCAATTCATGCCCCATTTTCTCCTATTGTGGTTTCAAGCATCAATATTCTCCTATTCTGATCAAAAAATATTCTTCACTACTACTACTACTACTATATATATACTAGCCCCCATATCCTGTGCAAGGCACGGAGGTTTCTTTAAAAATTTGATTTTTTTTATTAGATAATTAAAAAATTTAGTAGTTTTAGAATTTGAATTTATATTTATTATGTAGAATTTTTTAACCCACACCTAAGAGAGAGGGTTTTTTTAACCCAATAATAGATCATAGAATGGGCCATATGTTTATAATGTGGGTTTTTTTAACCCACACTTAAGAGAGAGAGAGAGAGGGTTTTGTTAACCTAAGGCTTCTCCTATAGTATATTATATAATAGATAATAGATATTAGATATATAACGTTGGTTGCCACAAGTCGTAATTTATATTTTACAAAAATAAATAAATTAATATTTAATCAGTTCATTAAATTTTTTTAAGAAAATTTATCTAAAAACTAATAAAATTATAAAAAAAATGAAAAATTGTAAAAAGTGATCGTTCATTGAATGAGCTACACAAGACTAGTTACATGAGAAATCTTATCAATTGGGTCACAATCAAAAAATCTTATCATTTGGGTCACAATCAAAACTTCGGGCCTGGATGATGGGCTTCAACATCTTCCGCCCAAACCCCCCTCAAACAAATCTTTGGGCCGGGTTGGGCCCCCTACTGAGTAATTTTGTGTAAACTGGTTTGGGCCAAAAATTGGGCCAGTCTTCGGGCCGAGATGGTTATTGTTTGGCCTTTTTTTGAATTGTAGGTGGCAATGGGCCCACCCTCTCTGATTCACTGATCCAAAATTTAACAGAAACAAGAACAAGATTGAGGATCACCCAAATTCATTCATTCATTCTAAATTGACTCATCAACAACCACTTGTTATTTGAGGTTGGACTTTTGAAACAAACAAAACCTACATACCCCCCACTTGGGTACACAGGTTTGAGGATTTGTATTGAATTGTATGATAAAAAAGAAGAAGAGCAAATTACTGGAACCAAAAGATGTCAAAAGTTATGTGGCATTTCTTTTTGAAAACGTTTGTATTTCATTTCTACACGCGTTACTTCATTAATTAAATTTCCACTCCAAAATGGCCCCTCCCCTCCCCCCGTACCATCTCTCTCTTACTTTCTCTCTCTAAAATCTTCTCTTATTAGGTCCTTCAAACATTGGAATTTGGATGGACTCGAATCGTCCTTCCCCCAGTACGTATTTTTGTCCAGAGGGAGAGAGAGAGAGAGAGAGGGCCCCACAGTCTTGGTCCTGACCAATCAAACATCATCAGAGACCGTTAATTTCACCCTTCAAGTGGACAACATGCTTGCAGCTAGCAGCTAGCAGCTAGCAGCTAGCAGCACTTGCTTTCTTTCACCATTTTTGTATTACTGTTTGTCCAGGGTATATAATATACGGCCCTGTTTTATTTTTCCTTTTTTTTTGTGCGGCTGTGGATAAATATCTAAAGCTTTTGTGGTAGTAGACAACAAAAATAAGACGTGGAATAGGATGACACTGTTTTATATCAGCTATCTTTGTTTTATTTTTATTTATTTTTTCTCATAAAAAAAGCACGTTTAGAGCAAGTTCATTAAGTGGCAACAATTATATTTGAGTACTATTACGGTCAAATTTTGGGTTTTTAGGGTTTGAGGGATGGGAGTTGATAGTAGAAAATTGGGGAAATTAAGGGTTGAAAATTCAAATTCCAAATTTTTAATTTACTGGGTGATCGATGTACTGAGCTTTGGTTCATGACAGTCTAATCGACTACAGCTCTCTCCGGATCCACAAACTAAGGGGCGTAAGTATGTGAATCTGATGATACCACTGAACTTGCCCTGCCCTTAATTAATGAGATTCAATGCATTAATACTATTTAGAACGGGAAATGAAGTCATTGTACGTATGATTCACATGTGAATTGACAAATCGAACAATTAAGAAACGTGTCTTTTGATAGCTACTTTATACTTGATAAATTCCATTCCTTTAGTATCTCTTGGTGGAATTCTTGTGTTAAAGTTTTTTAATAATAGAATAGATAATTATATAAAACAACAAAAATTTCTTAAAAATCTAAGCAAATGTTAATTATAAAATAAAATTATGAAAATAATAGCGCTTATGTTTTTAATTTTTCAGTTGTTGATGTTTGGAGTCATAGCTTTCGGCCTACTTGTATCTGAGCAATCTTCCCTCACCTTGCATGACTAAAATTTTTCTTCTGAGATTTCAAAAAACTATTTGTAAGTTTTAGCACTTACGTAATCATATAACATTTAAGAAATCATGGGTTTCACAAAAGTGGATTTCTTCTCAAAAAAAGAAAAAAAAAAAAAAGTGGGTTTACACCGAGTTCACCCGGCCGAGTCAGGCCAGGGTGGATTCATAGAAACTTTATGTATGATTCCTAAACATGAAGTTAGCCCTACTCAAGTAAAACTAGGCTAGAGTCAAGCACATAAAACCCTAATGAACCAGATTCAAATCTGAAAACTATGTTCCAGATTAATTAGCTTAATTGGATACTTAAATTTGCTAAGTTAATCCAAAGAAAACATTATAGAAATGGACACATGATGTGGTTTGAGATGAAATTCTTAAAGTTACAGTAATATAACCATCATATATATTAAACTGCTGAAGAATATTTTCATTTCGAAGGGGCACTTTTGTCACTTTATATTGCAAGGCCAAAGACAACCATATTTTCCAAAACAAAAAAAACAAGGGAATGGTGAAGCTTCATGAGGCCACTTGTTGTTAATTAATTTACAAAAAGAATTCCCCAAATGTGGAAATATTTGGTCTTCCAAGTTTGCCCCTTCATATTTGTCAAAATGCTATCCATCTCCATTCTGCACATCTCTTCTCTCCTTCATTACCTAGAGATATCACATGTTGGAGAGTAACCAAGCTGTTCCATCTCCCAGTTCAACTTTGATGCAACTCCTTCATGGCGTGGGAAATATTCCTGTTTAAGAGGGGGACAAAAAAAAAAACTTCGTTTAATTTCGATGTAAGCCGCATTCATATCGATATTTATACCATAAAAAGCTAGTGATAATTCTGCAAGCATTAATTTCATATATGTATACATTTCTACAAGGCAAACTAGGCCTTGAAGTATGTAAAGTTCAAAGTTTCAAACAGAGTGAGAGGCAGGGCAAAAAACAGAGTAACACAGATAATTACAAGGATTACAACGATTCTGCTTATTAAAGAAGTTATTTTGTTTGAAAGGAAAAAAGGGTTATATAATTTGATAAGATTACCTCGAGTTTTTTCACTAATTCCTTTGCTGTGGGGGCAGATACAATGATATGGCGTGCACTCGGACTAATAAATCCTTCCTCTACAGCTTTGTCGATGAAAGAGAGCAAGGAGTTGTAATAGCCATCAACATTGAGCAAACCCACCTGCAAAGTTGAGAAGAAAATAAGAAACATGACTTTGTTACCTCCTAACATTTACTTAACAAGTTAAAATTGAGCTCTCTTAAGTCCATTTATTCATATCTATGGCTAAATGAGTATATAATACAAGGATGTTAAGTGATTTATCAATAACCAGCCTTAATTTGACTCATCAAATGACAGACATGGAGGTGTGTTTAGTATAAGGAATAAGTAGATTGACAGGCATTACCGGTTTATCATGAATGCCTAATTGAGCCCAAGTTATCACTTCAAGTAGCTCTTCAAGAGTCCCATAGCCACCTGCATGAACATGATTTGGTTTTCAGTCTTTTGAGCAACCTTCAAAGCATTTAGTAATAAGAAGCACAGTCAACGTACAGAAGAAAATCCATGCCTTCACACATTTACAATCATTGAAATAAACTAGAAAGAATTGAAGGTTAATCTGTTAAGCCATTCGGAGAGAGGACTAATTTTATTTAGTGGTAAACTTGTTCATAAATCCTCATGCAGATATCTTAGTTCTTAATCAACATTATTGTGCATGGCATTGTGAAGTATCAAAAGAATCAACTTTTTTTAAGAGGTCAAATGATTCAACTGCCTGAGTTTTCATTAAAAACAAAAAAAAAAAAACAAAAAAAACTGTTTGTCGTACATCCTATTGGTCAAAATATACAGAACAAACTAGATCATTTCATAGGGTTAACAGAGTTTCCTGCCAACCCTCACATGGCATTGTAGCTCCTCATGCTTCCATATAATTAATAGAGTAAATAGTTTGGGTCCATTAATAAGCAGGAAATAAAGTCTGCCCCTGTAAATCATTGCCTACTGAACAAAGGGTTTAAGAAAATCAGTCTTTTAATGGGAGAAGACATGATTTCCTCTCACATGCTACCAGCAGGCAGCAGGTGAAAGTTGGCAACATACTCTTTTGTGAAAGTTTTAATGGGTCTAATTTGTCCACAGTTTGGTAAGTAAATGGTACATTAATTTTTGAAGGCAATGAGATAATTTGGTCCAAGAAAGGAAAAACATATAAGTTACAGAAACAGAGTTCTTAAAAGCCTTATTTTTTTCAGTGTCAGATGTTGATGTATCAAGAACTAGGGTTTGAATAGTTGCTCTCTAATCATGAATCTTGGAGGGGTCTGTAAGAGAAGTTCAAAACAATAATGATAAATCAGGCTCAGATCAGTTACTTTCCAAAAATAGTAACAAACAGTCAAATAAAACAGGCAATATAAAAGTAGTTACAGTCGAGGCTCTAATCATGGATAACACTACATTTCTTTTATAACTGTTCTTTTCTTTCTTTCTTTATTTTTTCTTCTAAATCCTTGTTTTTTCCCTTTGAGGATATCACCAGCCTTTGTTTTAGCAACTTTGAGAAGAATCAAGAAATGGGTTCTATTTATCTTTGTGATTGATTCAACTTAGAGGTCTGTCTTCAAAATCTCAGTGAAAGAAAATAAGAGCTTTTTCTTTCCTCCCTTCTTACTTGATTTACAACTAAAAATAGACCAAGGACCTTAATTTCTCTTAAGGTGGAAAATACCGGTAATACTAGCAACTCTAGGAAGAAACAAAACAAGGGTTCTATCTAATCTTTCACAAACTTAGAAAGTCAAAGCATTTATGGTGTTATTATTTTCATGATTTGTTTTAAAATTTTCAGTGAGAGTGTTGGCTGATAATTTTGCAGAATTATCACTAACCGGGTAAGGCTATAAAGGCATCAGACTGCCTAGCCATCTCTGCTTTTCTTTGATGCATATCTGCTACTGCCCTCACTTCTCCTACTGTTACACCAGTTATCTGCAAAAAAAGACACCAAGGAAAAAAAATAATCAACACAAAATAAGAAGCAGACAAGAGAGGGTTGGAATGAGAGAGAGAGAGAGAGAGAGAGAGAGAGAGAGAGAGAGAGAGAGAGAGAGAGATGCAAAGTTTTCCAGGAAAACTTTTCTGAGGCTTTGAGCAGAGAGACAATGATGAGAGTTGCAGGGTGTTTTGTTTCTATGGGTTCAGTAACTTTAGTCCAAAATTTTCAACTCAGTAATTAATCCAGAGCAATTAAACAGAAATTTAAGATTATTAAATTATTAGTGATACAGCCAGATGCATATTTATATGGTCAGGTGCATCAAAGCATTAGTTGATGATTACCATTGCTGTTCTTAATGCCATTTCCTGTACAGTGTTGTACATAAATATGCAAAAATGTACTAAAAGGCACCTGTCATCAAATTTATGCCTGGACATACCATTCCCCCTTAATTAATAAAAAAATGGATATTATATTGCAGGAGTGAAAAATACATTTTTTCATGAGAGGACAAAATAGCAGACTAGTAAGAAAAAGATAAGTCTTGGAAAAAAGAAAAGAAAAGAAAAGAAAAGAGAGAGAGAGATGATAAAAAGCCCACATAAAAGCACAGAAAAAAGGAGCAATCAAGAACAGAAAAAAACGGTGAAACCCCATAAACCCAAGTTGTATGATAGATATTTTTTGTCAAGAGCTTAGACTTTATGTGAAAAATTAGATAACCACTCAAAAGTTTCCTTGTTTTAAGTAGTTTTAGTGGGCATCACATGCAGCTATAGGACCAAATGAACCCAAGATAAGAAAAAAGAAAGTTATGAAAGACAGAAGCTTAGCCCAAACAAAACCACACAGATACAAACAAAGGAAAAGAAAGAAGAGAAGAAGAAGAAGAAAACAGAGAGAAATAAAAAAATAAAAATGAAGTGCTGGAACTTCATTTGTTGTGGTTCAGTAAGAAAAGTTTAAGAACTTTTTAGATAGAAGAATAGACATACCTCTCGAGGCATGAGAGTCTTGGGAATAACTCTGCAGAGAGACAATAACAAGCCAAAAATCAGTTTTAATGAAGAAGAAAAACAAACATAAAAAAACCCAACTGAGGTATTTAATTGGTTAGTCTACTTTGAGAATTTGAATTTATAGACCAAAAAGAAAAGCTCACCCAAGAACATGTCGACCACCATCATGAACAGCTTGTGAAACCAAACCCATCAAACCAATACTTCCCCCTCCATAAACCAGATCAATGTTCCTTGAAACCTACATAACAAACCAAATCAACCATATTATGGTAACTTTTAATGGAAAACCCACTTTTTTTTAATATGAAAAACCCAATTATCAGAGGAAAAAGTTCCCATTTAGAAGTACATTAACTACTAGTCTACTAAGCAGTAGAGAGAGAGAAAAGGGGGAAAATGGATAGCTGTGAATAATAGTAATATAACAAAAGAGTACAAGTCCTTCAGTTATCCTTATCTTCAGGAGAGACTAGTGGAGAGAGGGGGGAAAATTGAGGAAAATGAAAGGAACCCCCAACATTAATAGGAGATTCGACGATGAAAAGTGCTCACTTCAAGTGTGTGTCTTACCATTGATGAGCAGGAGAATAAGGTTAGAATCTCACTCCCGGTTTCTAGATAGATAGTAGAGAGAGAAAGCTCTGTTTTGGAAAGGAAGCTTTAAACATGAAGATGGAAGGTTTTGCTTGAATAAATCCAGAAAACATGGAATGGAGACGAGGAAACCACATTTGAAGCCAAAAGCAGAAGAGAAAAAACGCCATTAACAAACGGATGGTCTGGAAAACTTCATAACCCAATTCAGTACAAAACAAATAAGACGATATTGGATTGCAAGCAATCCTCATAGCCAATCCACATCAAAATAACAATCTAAACAATTTTCTAGCAAAACCCATTAGAGAAAAACACTATTACCAATAACCCAAGTTAAGAATCTAACCAAAAAACGAAAAACAGAGTAGATTTTTACAAAAAACTTTTCAAGTTATGAGGAAGCATTACCAGTTCCTTCCCAAGTTCTATAGCAGCATCTTGATAGCTACTTTTCTTTCCTTGGCTACTACCACAGAACACACAAATCCTCTTGAATTTGGATTGCCCCATTTCCTTGTCTCTCTCCATTTCTCTCTCTCTCTCTCTCTTCTTTGTTTCCTCTGTGCCTTCTTCTACTGTAACTGTGGCAGCACAAACAAAACAAATATCCACTACTCCCTTGATCACTTTTTAGTGCGCCTTCTAATGCGTATATATAAACAGAAACACACGTGCGTACATAGTAGCACGCGTACACCCACACCCATGACCCACCCACACTTTCAATAATAATAGCAACTTACACATATTGAATCATTAAATTAAATTTACAGAATTAGGGTTTTGATTGTTTACTTAACAAGACGTGCACCCTGGTTGTTGATGTTGGGGTTTTGAATTTTAAGTTCCTTAAAAAAGAAAGTTTTAAGATACACATATGGTATATTTTATGGTTTTCATATTAGAAAACTTGGATTTTATGCCTTTATTTATAATAATTTTTAATTAAGATAAAAATGAAAATTGAAATTGGGAAATAATAATATGTTTGGCTTAATAGTGAAGGTATCCTCCTAATGTTTGTCAATGGCGCCCTCCGTTTACAAGGAGTAGCACATATTCACCAAAACTCCCTTTTAGGGCTAGGAACTATGATTCTACTACCCAGTTAACAACCACTTGCTCTAACATTAATTAGAGAGGGAAGTAGTATAACAAGGGTCTATGTGATTAACAAGAAATAAACACATTCACTCACATATATCATCGATCATCGTGGCACTTGTGTCGGAGGGTATTGACAAGTTTAATAGTCTGTTTCGACAAGAGATTTTGTAGGAACCAGATATTTTGAGGAAAAATATAACATGATTTTTCTACCAAATTCTTAGTCCCTACAAAATTCTTCTCCCAAATTCTTTGTCCAAACAGGCTATAAATTTAATTCAATCTACCTACAGACGATCATCTTATCACAATTAAATCACGATATTGTAAAAGATCACTTGCTGTCCAAATTATAGATCATAATATCAAATTCTACAACGGGTATTCTTCTTTAATCTAAGTTAAATTCAAAAAAAAAAATTCAATCACGATCGGGTGATCTAGGCCTTACGATGTGCTAATGTCCCATCTTGATCCATTCATTTATTCAAAGAGAGACAGACAGATGGACAAGCGGAGAGAGTGTTAGTAGCATTGGTAGGTACACATGATCCTATAGCATTGATGATGATTGAAGAAAACATAGTTGGGATGAACCCTATCTGGTTGTACCCTAATCAGCCCTCACTCACTCGACACACTTGTTATAAGCATAGGAAACATTTGTGTTTTTTTAATTTCACCACGCTTTTGATTCCTCCATTCCCCATATTCACTTCCTTCCCTACCACTCTCTGTCTCTCTATTTTTCTCTCTCTCTCTCTCTCTCTCTCTAACTAACTAACTAAGCATAAGCAAGCTGTCCACAACCCCTCATTACTAAATGCTTTGCCTCTTCTCCTCCTATCACATTTCTTCAATACCAAAACCCCACATTTTCATTTTTCTATATTTTTTAAATATTTTTATGGGCTCTTGATTTTTTTATTTGTTGTATTTTATTTCAATTTCCATTACCTGGATTGCTGGAACTGAACCCATGCTCATAAACTAATATTTATTATTTTCAATCCCCAATCCCCAAATCCACCTTTTATGTCTGTCTCAGCTTATACGGTTCTACCTTCTTGTCTATTTTTTAAGACCATGGTTCCAAGCGAATGAACGCCTTTTTTTACCTTACTAATTAACAGCTGTTTTATTTATATTTTACTAAATATATATTATTTACCACCATTTTTTCTATTCAAAGGAATAGTACATCACATAACAATAATTACATTTATTTTTAAAAATAAAAATAAATAATAATAATAATAATACTCGTAATAAACGATGTAATGATAACACCAACGCGAAACCCACCGTTAAGTCATAATCACAAATTATTTTGAACCTTGGTTAATAAGACTCTTTACTTAAAAACTAACAAATTCTTTGTCAATGTCGAATATAAAAACATTGTTTTCAGGCATGCTTAAAGTTGTTTGTGGCTTTTTGTGTGCTTACTTCGAGTTTATGCAGGAAAAAAAAAAATTTAAGTTCTTTTTTCCAAGATTTGTTCTTTTTTTTTTTTCATCTATGAAATTTAGAAAAATTTAAGTAATATAATATATATATATTTTTCTTTATGTTATAAATATAATTTGTATATATAGATGGGGAAGATGGCAGAATTTGTACTAGTTGTAATTAAGCAAGATCCAAGCAATTAAGAAAGTAGTTTTTATAAGAAATTGTGATGATCGATCATCGATCGATCTGTTGTTATATTAATGTCTGAATGTGTTTGATGAGCTAGCAATGTGGGGATCATCTCTCTGTTTCTATCTTTACTGTGCAGTTTTGGTCTCTGCAAACATTAGGGATCCAAGAGCAGGGAATGGATACTTTTAGTCCTACCAACACCCGACCTTAACCTTTACTACCTTCCTTTCCCAATGCATTTCATAGTTTTAGGACCCATGACTTGTTGGATTCTCTCAATATGAATCATAAATGTAATTAAATGGTATTAATTTTTTTTTAAAAAAAAATTTCTTGCCAGTATGGTTCACCATTTGTTCATAAAACAAAAAACAAAAAAGAAGGGGACAATAATTTGTTTTTTTATTTTTTTTGGCACTTGGAATACTCATGAGAAAAATTAAAATGGGCAGCCAAATAGAAACTAAGGTCGGTTTAAGTTTGGGATCTCCATACGATTCATTGTTTTAAAATCCAAAAAGAAAAAACACAAACTGCTGTGACTGTTTTTTGAAATATTTTAGAGTACCTGCATAATCCTTAAGGTTACTGTGCACTTCCAATTTACATTACCGGATAAGTTGGAAAATAATTTCCTAGGTGGCCCTAAGGGCAACACTTGACCTCCAAGTTAAGGGAGATAACTTTTACCAACTGGCTAACTCCACTGGGCTAGTCTTGGCAAACTAACCCGTGACCTGCCAATCTTACCCTAATCCAACATGCTAAACCCTAACCTAACTCGACCCACTAGTAAAATAAGATAGAATTAGGATTGAGCAATTTCGACCCGTTACTCAAGAACCCTGTTAGGATTAAGGTCGACTCTAACTCGTTTTCTTTATTTTATATGGAAAATTATCGAACTAATCAGGTTTAAAAAATTGACTCATTTAATAATTGAGTTACGGTTAGGGTTGACCAATATTGAGCCATTAACCAACGGACCCAACTATGGTCGACCCTTACCCGTTGCCAAGTCTACCATGGGGTTTAAAACATATTCCTTTATTCATGAACCGTTTATCTAAGTTCATGAATCCTTTTTTCGTTTTAAATTAATATATTGTGAGAAGAAAAAAATTGATTGAAGCAGTTTAATTACCATGAATCAACCGATTCTCCCCTAGTAAGTGAACAATCTAACAATTGCAAGCTGTGATTTTTAAATAAAAGTCTAAGCTCACATTCATTCGGAGTAGTTTTGCAATCATTCACTAATTCGATTCCTTCCATCCTCATCTCCCTCCTTTTTTTTTTCCTTCGTGGAATGGACTATCGCCCCTCAAAAGATTTAAAAATGGGGCGTCAGAAAGGTGACACTAAAGACATAAAGAAATTACCACCAATAGACATAAATAACGCGCTACTAAAATGCAGAGAAAATTACTGACAATGAAGTAGGAAAAGGAAGTGTGAACATTAAGATCATCTCCAATGCAATGTGGATGTGGTAATATAAGACTGCCACGTAGGAAAAATGCACATTTCTAAAAAAAACTCATTAAGTGCTAATGTGAAAGTACACTTTTAAACTGAGTTTGCAGTGGAATATAATTCTATTGGTGGAATGGATTTGAAAAACGAAGACATTGTGAAGTTGAATGTCTAGAATTTGAAAGAATTAGACATTAAACTTCACAATGTCCTCGTTTTTCACGCTAGTGCCTTTCCATTCCACCAATGGCATTCTATTCCATTGCCAACTCAATTGAAAATTGTATCTTCACATTAGCATTTGAAGAATTTTTTTTAGAAAAATGTGTATTTTTCCTATGTGGCAGTCTTATTTTACCACATCCACATTGCATTGGAGATGCTCTAATACAAAAAAATATCTACCTCCTTAGTATGAGAGAGTCAACTATCAATAACACGGAGGAATGTGAAACACTTTGTATTGCTCTGCCTCCACCAAACCTCTCTAGTACGAGAGAGTCAACTATCAATAATATATGGTAATTTAAAACAATTTATATTGTTTTACCTCGCGTAAGCAATAAAACTACGATCTACTAGACTTTGAACTTATAATCTCCCTGCCACATCAAATCATGATTCTTATAAAGTAGGTCTTCGTATCGATTCCTATAAAGTGGGATTCATCTTTAAATTGAAATCCAATTAAAACAAAAATAATTAAATGCTAAATTCGAAAAATAAAATGTGAAATTCTGACGTGTAATTCAAACAAAATTAAAGAAATACATGGATAAGAAATGAGTAAGACCTCACCCTAGAGTAACACGTGTCTTGTAATGATGGAAATCGACGTGTACCATTGTCCACTCCACAATCGTTGGCATGTGATTTGTCGTATATGCTAACCAATGACAAGGCAACAACTATCAACGTACTATTAGCATTTGCTTCTCCAAATTTGGTAACCTTTGCTTTTTAGAAGGTCACCGAAAGTTAGAACCAATGAAGAAGCGATTTGATCTCATCAGGTGTTACATGAGCAAAAAGACCAAAACGACCCCCCCACAAGCCATGATAATGACTCCTTGTCTCCACAAAGAAAGCAAGGCGGTCCCCTATTTTCTTAGGGTACTGTATCATTTATCACTAAAACTATGATATGCAATTTCATTAGGGGTAATTTAGTCATCGAAAATTTTATCTGTTTTAGTGAAGAGAAGAGTTTGGTCGTCCTTTGGAATTATATACATACCTAAAATAACAAGAATTATGG
The DNA here is from genome assembly GCA_002174775.1 of Macleaya cordata. Taxonomy (NCBI): domain Eukaryota; kingdom Viridiplantae; phylum Streptophyta; class Magnoliopsida; order Ranunculales; family Papaveraceae; genus Macleaya; species Macleaya cordata. The sequence continues at coordinate 190,287 of MVGT01002031.1, read as the reverse complement.
TTAAAAAAATAATAAAAAATAATAAAAAAAAGAATCGTAAAAAAAAGAGTCGTGCTACCCTGTAGGTGACTAGTGTGCACCGATCACAATTAGCTTAGCAGGGGTGACAAATGGTGACTACCACGGTGTAATTCATGGTGGCTCGCCATGTGGTCCATACTTCGCCCACGCTTCTGCATGGTTAGCACAATTCTACTATCCAAAACTTGTAGGTCACGACATTATATTTTAGCATATGGTTATAAGCAAAAAACCATTAAATTTAGGTATTTTCACCCTATGTGGGAGCATGGATTGCAAAACTCTGCATTATTCATAATAAAATTGTAAACTCTTTTTTCTTTTATTTTTTTTTTAAAACAAAAGGAACATTCTCATCAAAACAAAAAAACAAAAGGAACACTATTTGACGTTCACCAAATTCTAGCCTTAAATGATTCAAGTCTAAATTTAAATTAAGAATATTTAAGAACAAATAATCTAAATAAAAAATAAAAATTCTGGTAAACTACTATAAGAAAATTTAAGTTCACAGTCTTCAACTGTCATTTTTATCCATTAATCATCTTAATTATAATCATACGTGCAGAATGCATGTATAACCAACCCATTAAAGATAAAATTATTATGGAACTTTTGAATAACCCCAATTTAATCTCACTTAAACTAACCCGTTTACAATACTTAAAACTTTTAATTTAGTTTAATTCCAATGGATTAGTTTAGAAATTTTAATCTATAATCTCAATTTTATTATTATTATTTTTTAAATAAAAAATGACCCACATATTTTTATGTACACGTGAACTTTAGAGAATCAAGAACAAAACAATATATGCCAAAACCATATCTGACTAAGGAACCTTATTATTATACCTGCACAAATCCATAAAAGGGGTCAACAAAAGCTTTACAGTAGAGAAAAAAAATTAAAAATTAAATTGAAGTCCATCTTGGGATTCAAACAAACAAACGAATTTCGAGTAATGGGGCTAAGGTCTAAAGGTTCATAAACAAGAACTTCCTGGCAATATCATCAATTTGAAATTATCCTTGTCATTTTGGTTTTTTTAGTTGTGGAAATCCTATTCAGAAATTTTCTGATCCACAATTTTGTCTCCACTATCCCACTTTTTTTTTTTCGGCTGTGGAGATAAAGAGGAGGAGTAGATTTAACACAAGAAAGAAAGAAAAAGAAGAAGAAGAAAGAATGAAGAACTCATCTTCTTTCTTCACTAAAAAACAACAACTAATCTACTAACCCTAGGGGGTCATGTATTGTCCCCCATTCATCCATCTACCTAGGTTTTGTTTACATTATAAATCTTTCCTGACCCACATCTCCTTGTTATTCCACCTCCACGCGCAGGGTCTTAAATTTTTTTGTGGTTCCTAGTTTTAGGCCCTGTTTGGTATTCTACTATTAAGAATGTGACAAATTTTATAGATTTTGGTGATACATTTTCATGATAATTTATGATAGGCCTATAAATATGAGGTAAAATAATCGTGCATATTTACAACACTTTTGAAACTGTGAATATTCAAAAAAATTTTGCTTTTTATTCGGGCTTAGTACAAATTACTGTGAAAATATAACATTAATCTTTACTAAAAACCCACAAAGTTTAAACATTTTCGGATACTAAGTAGGGCCTAATTATCAATATGATTTTTCATGTTGGCATTTGCAAAAGCTAAACAACTACTCACCCATTTAACCTAGATTACTGGAATCTGGATACCATTGATGGTGGTATAGCTCTAGACGGGGACTTCACCCTCACAGTTGAGTGCACTAGCAAAGAGGACTCATTCTCATGGTTCACAACAGGGGTCTACGGTCCAACTAGAGCGAGACAAAGGCCTCAATTCTGGGAGGAACTAACTAATCTAAATAGACACATCTTTGGACCATGGATTTTAGGTGGTGATTTTAATGTAATTAGGCATCAAAATGAAAAACGAGGGGGCAGTCGAATCACTAGAAGTATGAGGGAGTTTTCATCCTTCATCACTACATGCTCTCTTATTGATTTACCTCTCACTGGAGCAAAGTTCACTTGGTCGAATGGCCAAGTCCAACCTGCAATGAGTAGGTTGGATAGGTTTTTAATGTCTCCTGACTTTGAAACTCATTATCCTTTTTCGACTCAATTAGCTCAACCCCGTCCAACATCAGACCACATACCTATACTCCTAGACACTAACGATTCATCATGGGGTCCCCCCCCTTTTCGTTTCGAAGTTATGTGGTTTGATGTTAATGGCTTCCAAGAAAAACTCAAAGACTGGTGGGAGTCTATAATAGTGGCAGGCAGCCCAAGTATGATTCTTTGGCAAAAATTAAAAATTCTTAAAGATAAAATCAGAGAATGGCTAAAATCAGATTTTGGTAAACTTGAATAAAAAATCAAGGATACCTTATTAGCCATCGTCAATCTGGATAGACTCAGTGAAGACTCCCCACTCTCAACAGCCCAACGAGCAGAAAGGGCCACCCTTAACATCGAACTCGAAAAGCTAGAATGTATGAAGGAAAAGAAATGGAATCAAAAATCAAGGGTCAACTGGTTGGCAGTCGGGGATAAAAATACCCATTTCTTTCACAAAACGGCCTCTTCTAGAAGACGATCCAATCGTATCCATCAACTACTCATTGGGGACGAATTCACATCAAATAGGGATGTTATCATTGAACATATCACAAATTTCTATTCCTCATTATTTACAGAAAATTTCAAGCAAAGACCATTTATTGATGGAATAAATTTTGATCGTCTCTCTATCCAGGAATCTTCTCATCTTGAGGAACGATTTACGGAGGCTGAAGTACTTGCCGCTCTGAAAGGGCTAGGCGCTGAGAAAGCCCCAGGCCCAGACGGGTATCCTATAGTGTTCTTCACAAGATGTTGGCACTTCATAAGTAAGGATTTCATGAAATTTATCGATGAATTTTATTTTTCAAACTGTATAGACAAGAGGCATAATTCAACATTTATATCTCTTGTTCCAAAGCTTAATCAAACGGAATCTATCAAGGACTTCAGACCAATAAGCTTGCTAACTAGTACATACAAGGTGATCTCAAAAATTCTAGCCAATAGACTCAAGGTAGTAATGCCCAAATTGATTAGCCCACAACAAACAGCTTTTCTTAAAGATAGACAAATTTTTGATGGTATATTAATCGCCAATGAGCTTGTAGACTCTAGAATAAGATCAAATAATCCAGGTATCATTTGCAAGGTAGATATGGAAAAAGCTTTTGATCGAATCAATTGGGTCTATCTTAAATCTATTTTGTCTCGAATGGGATTCGGCCTCAAATGGATCAAGTGGATGGAATTCTGCTTTGGGACAGCCTCTTTCTCGATCTTAATCAATGGTTCTTCTTTTGGACACTTTTGGAGTACAAGGGGTCTCCGACAAGGTGATCCACTCTCTCCTTTACTGTTTGACATCGCAATGGATGGTTTCTCTAGATTTTTGGACAATGCTGCAAGTTTGGGTAAGTTCAATGGTTTTTCAGTTAAAGACAATGGTCTAGTAATTTCTCATCTCCATTATGCTGACGATTCAATGTTTTTCATTAATGCAAATTGGCAAGAGCTATATAATCTTCTTAGTTTATTGAAAACGTTTGAAGTTGTTTCAGGGCTTAGAATCAACTTCGCTAAAACCAAACTAATTAGAATCGGTCAGGTCGTTGAACTACAAGAATGGGCAGACAGACTGGGTTGTGGCGTTGACAACATCCCCTTCACATACCTGGGCCTCCCTTTAGGAGCTCTTTCCCGCTCCAAATCAATATGGGACCCCATTATCGAACGCTTTGAGAGGAAGCTTGATCAATGGAAACACAAATGTCTCTCAAAGGGAGGTCGCATTACTCTTATCAAGAGTATTCTAGCCAACTTACCCATTTATTTTTTGTCTCTTTTCAGGGCCCCAAAGCAGATCACTGATCGGCTGGAAAAATTAATGAGAGATTTCCTATGGTCTAAAAAAGGGGGGAACTCTGGTTATCATTTGGTAAAGTGGAGCGACATTTGCATGCCAATGGAAATGGGGGGTCTGGGAATCAAACAACTACAGGCTATGAATGTAGCCCTCCTAGCAAAGTGGGGTTGGAGATTCGCAACCGAGAAGAACCAATTATGGTTCCTTGTACTTGAGGAGAAATATGGCCCAAATCCATCAATCTGGGCCCCTGAACAAGTGAAAATGACTTATGGACGGTCATGCTGGCGCCAAATCACAAATTGCTGCACGTCAACCCGAGCTTTGGCAACACTCATCATACACTCAGGCTCCACAATATCGTTTTGGCACGATTCATGGACAGGCCACAAACCTCTCAAAGAAATCTGCCCGTTATTGTTCAAAATCTCCACTGCAAAAGATGGTTGCATAACGGACCTTATCATCCAAACCGCAACGGGGAATGATTGGCATCTCACTTTCCGCAGAGAACTAAGAGCATCAGAATTTCAACAGCTGCCAACTCTTTTACAACTAATAGGGTCGTCCCCTCCTGCTTTGGACCCTGCTCCGGACATCATCAAGTGGCCTTTAACAAAATCAGGAATGTTCACAGTAAAATCAGCTTATGAGCATCTTACGTCTGCAACGACTGGCGATTTCCCAAAACAAATCATTTGGAAACACAACATACCAACAAAGATCAGTTTCTTTTTGTGGACTGCGTATCTAAACAAAATCATGACACTTGACAATTTGAAAAAACGAGGGCATCATATGGCTAATGCGTGTTACTTGTGCCTAAAGGCCGAAGAAAATACCGGGCACCTACTATTGCATTGCAATTACACTCGTGACATATGGTCTGAGATCCTTCCCAGGTCAGGCTGGTGCTGGCCTTTCCCTCAACACTTTGCTGATTTCATACAGGGTTGGTATGGCAAGGGACTCTCTGATATTGGGAAGACTTTCTGGAACTTCATTCCCGCGGCGGTCTCTTGGAGCATCCGGAATGAACGAAATCGACGAATTTTCGAAGGAAAATCACGATCATCACATAACTTAAGCAACGAGATTAAGTCCCTCTTGCATTTTTGGGTTTCTAACACTTACAGGGACTTCAAAGTCCAGCTAGATGTATGTATTTTTGATTGGGACAATCTCTTTGTATAGTTTTTGTACATCTTTCTGTATTTTTGTACTTGATCCTTTTTTATCTATATATTTACCGTTCATGCTCAAAAAAAAAAAAAAAATGGTGACCATGACGTTTGACCAAGTTTGGGAGGGATGTCTAAAGTTTTGAGAACTTGGTCAATGATCTTTGACCAAGTTTTTGGGGAGGTATCAATTTTTGACAATTTTGAGAAAAATGTTAAATTAAGTATAAAAAATAGTGGGCATGTTTAGAGGCATGGGATCCTAGGAGGCTAGGAATTAACCCATTGGTTTGTATATTCATTAGCCTGATCCTTTCATTTATTATGTTAGTATATCCATTTTATCAGTTCATTTACAACCATAGGATGTCTAAAATTAAGGGTTAGGATTTTTTTTAATGTAAAAAAAAAAAAAAAAAACTTCAACAACCACGAGGCTATTTATCTGATTAAAGTCAATGTCAGCAAAATGGGCTTTCTCAGCTCCTCCTCTTTCAAGGTTACAATTAAGGAATTTTTGTTTATTTATTTGCCACCACAAAGTTGTTTTTTTTTTTTTTTACCAACTTAGGCTTTCAACCAAATGACAACTTTTATGTGTTTTATTTAATTTAAACAAGGTCTTTTGAATATTTTTCATTATCTACTAACTTTGATTAAGATTTTGGGATAAATAATAAATTATTTTCACAGACCCATACTGTGCCGAAATGTGAACATGAACATTATACAATTAAGTAATAAGAAAACCCTTAATTTCTGCTTACAGTTTAAGATCAAAATGTTACATTTAAATGTTTGAAAATAGGATATGACATAATTTCTTAGAATAATGAAACCTTTTAAGAAAATATAATATTGATTAACTATATATACTATTATTAATAAAGTTTGGAAACAGTTTAATTTGATTCATCTTCAGGTGCCTTCACGCGCGTATATTTAAACTCCCCATTTTGAAAATGCCCCAAATACACCTAAAGATGAAAAAAAATTATGTCCTCACTTATAAAATGGTACAATTTCTCTAGATAAATTTATATACATGTTCCACCTTCTTTATATTACACTTCACTTACACTTTTATTTGCCCAGCACAAAAAGATTTTAAAGGGCTGAATTCTAACATAGAAAGGGACGAAATACACGTGATATACACGTAATTTACGCGTGTTTAATTGTTGAAAAGGAGATATGGATCTTTGGGAGGCTGTGGCGTGGAGTGCTTGCCCTCTTCAGCACGATAAAAAGACTTCATACTTTTCTTCACTAGAAGAGGAAGGAGAAGAAGAAAGAAGACAAACCATGTATGTAAGTCTAGAAAATAAGAATTGACAAGGGGTCTAGAGAAACTCTTGGATCAAAATTTAATAGCGTGACACCAAAGGGTTAGGGCCAATTCAAAGGTCTGAATTTTTGTCAGAATGTTCTTTTCACCATTTAAATCATCTTCGCAAAAAAATCAGTGAATTCTTAAACTTTTAGTCCCATCTAAAATTAATCTTTGTTCCTCACTATTTATTTATTATCGTTGATTGAAATTAACTTTTAATAGGGTTAGAAATTTTAGAATCTGCTAATTTTTTATATGGACGATTTATAGAGAACATTCTTATAAAAGATTGGACCTTGGAGTAGGCCCTAACCGCTAGGTGTAGAGATCTACACTATTTTTTTTTTGTCACCCTAGGGTCCCTCTTGGATGGGTGTACCCACGAACTTTTGTTGGGGGCAAGTTAAGTGGGACCCACATTATTTTGTTGTTGTTGTTGTTGTTGTTGTTGTTGTTGTTGTTGTTGTAGCTAGGGTGGTCTTACAGCAGTGTCCTATTGGATGACACTTAACAGTTAACACCATCCAAAAAGGCTTGCCTCTAAAACTTTCACTTTTCTTTTGATTTTCTTTTTGATTTTTAAATAAGGGAGTTTTTTACAATTCGCTTGATTATAGTTGTTAGATGTTAAGTTGCAGGTGAGTTTTGAATCTAGGTCAGGAGTAACAAACTATTTTACGATCTCTATTGAGAAGCGCCTACTTTACTTTTTCTATTATTACCCTAATTGAATGAATTTTTTATTAATTAATCTATTTTAAAAGTATTTTTTTTTTGGGGCAGAAAGCTTCTTTTTCACAAATGGAATGGCAAAATAACATTTTGCATATTCAACTTTCAATTTTATTTAGGAAAAAAAACGTAAGAAAATTTTTGCCAAAATTTCCTTCATCATTTTTTGTATTTCATCAAGGGTCACATCAGTGAAAATCCCTAATTAGATTTTAGAAAAGTAGGAAAAGAAAAAGGTATATTTAGGTTCTATCACCATTTCTCGTGTGAACTAAAATTAATTCTTATCCAAAAAAAACCAGAATTATTCTTCTTTTTAATTCTTAATTTCAGTTATTAAACTTTGAATATGATTAAGACATTTGATATATATTTTTAGTTCTGAATGTTCTTTCGATGGATGCTAGATCAAGGAAACGAAAAGATTGATAGTTGGAAATCATTCCTAGTTCGTTTGCTCAAGACCCGACGGATATCATTTTTGAAGGCAAGAGTGGGAAAGAGTATTTCCATTAGTAATCTGTTTGATTTTCTGCTTGTTTTGGTTGGGTCTCCTTAACCCCTGCTCATCTTTTAAAAAAAAAAAATTGATAAAAAGAGAAGTGTATCTTTGCATTTGAGTTAATTAATCATGAGCATTGCCCATAATTAGAAGATAATATAGCTCTTTTTATCACCACTAGTGTGTGTTTCAGACGCATTTTTAAACGTGTTAACATACATTTTTTGAAGAAGTTAAGAGTCATACATTTATTAGTTTGTGAAACTATCTCAAAAATATGTTGATTGATAGTTTCACTCGATAATGATAGACATATATTTGGCATACATACATTTTTAGTTTTTTACATATGATGATGATGTCCATGATTGTGATCGCAATGGTGGTTGTACATCATGGTGGCAGTGCTAATGGTGGTGGTCATAGCTACGGTGGTGGTGGTGGCCCCACCGCGACTCTCCTCTTATTCACCATCAAACTAAGAAGGTTTTGTAGTGACATTTCATTATCAAATTAAGAGGCATATTAGACGGACGGAGAAGGAGAAAGCAATTGCGTTTGTTTTGCTTTAGATAGATAGGGAAGGGAAAAAGTGAGGAGAAAAGAAGAAGAGATGCCCTAAGTGTGTTGTTGACAACATAATAAACTGAAAGAGCTTTCTATAGTGCTTGTCAAAGTTTAGCACAATTTTCATCTAACCTAAAATAACCTAATGTAGGAGAACATATAACCCACAAATAATATAATTTCAGTTACTTGAATAATAAGCAGATAATTTTCATTAGGGTCAACTAGCTTTTTGGATACATGAAATTTGTGCTTCAAAAATCGACCACTGGTAAAACAATCATTAATTTTTGTTGGTGCAATTTTAGTAAATTTTTCCTCTCCCTCAACCTAATCTTGCTGAATTTTTTTTTTAATGGTAAAGTTAAAATAATTCACATTATGAAATCTTGTCCTAGGATTGTTGACCTAAGAGCATCTCCAATGCAATGTGGATGTGGTAAAATAAGACTGCCATGTAGGAAAAATACACATTTCTAAAAAAAAACTCCTTAAGTACTAATGTAAAAGTACACTTTTAAACTGAGTTGGCAGTTGAATGGAATGCTATTGGTGGAATGGACATGAAAAACGAGGACATTGTGAAGTTGAATGTCTAGAATTTGAAAGAATTAGACATTCAACTTCACAATGTCCTCGTTTTTCACGCTAGTGCCTTTCCATTCCACCAATAGCATTCTATTTCATTGCCAACTCAACTGAAAATTGTATCTTCACATTAGCATTTGAAGAGTTTTTTTTAGAAAAATGTGTATTTTTCCTATGTGGCAGTCTTATTTTACCACATCCACATTGCATTGGAGATGCTCTAAGATTTTAGAGGCTCTAAGCAAACTCGGAAAATGTAAAATATAATTTTGAGGCCATAAAAATTTGAGGCCTCAAAGCAATACTTTGCTCGCTTAGTTATTTTCTTTAATTTTGTTTTTGGTGATTGAATTCATTTTTATTTTGGGATTATGAAAAAAATGCAATACTTGGTCATGTTTTCATTTCCATCCAAAACAACAAAGAATTTTTGAATTTAACCTAACTTACATATTGTTTACATACTGTTAGCACACCATTAACATATTGATTAGGTTAAATTTTAAAAATCAAAATTAAATGGGTGGAAAGTTAAACTGTAGTTGGAATTGGACATAAATTCAAATGCGTTTATTTTTTCAATTGCATATTAAATATCAAGATTTCTATAATTTTTAATTTTAAAACGGTCTATAATTTTTAGCCTTCTTTATGGTGGATTTTTTGGCCCACTTTTTTACCAATTCAGCCCAACTACACTTTTTTTTTTTGGGTTAATTTAGTTTACCTCTAGAATAATTGGCCAATCGGACTTACACCCCTCAAATATCAGATATTGAACTTACCCCATCAAACTCACGGTTTCCGTGATTCTGCTGTTAGAAGGCATACGTGCGTCTCGCCCGATCCATTTTTTGAGGGGGGTAAGTCCGATTAGTCAATTATTCTAGAGGGTAAACTAAATTATCCCAAAAAAATAGTGCAGAGTAGAAATTAACCCTGAGAGAGAAATCAAAATGGAGAGATGGATGTTGGTTTACCCCCAGAATAATTGGCTAATCGGATTTACCTCTTAAAAAAATGGAGCGTGCGAGATGCACGTGTGCCTTCTAACGGCAAAATCACGGAAACCGTGAGTTTGAGAGGGTAAGTCCGATTGACCAATTATTTTAGGAGTAAACTAAATTAACCCTTTTTTTTTTTACCATGCGCTTCAAATACCTCAGATTCTCTCTCGTCTCTCCAGTCTCCATCACAAAATTAGTATATTTCGTAGAACCGACCAGAAAAGAACCGGATCTAATCCTAAATTTTCGGCTGTGGGTCCGGTTTATTCGGGTGTCAAAGCATAATTAGTACGAGTCTTTCGGGAATGTCGAGCATCGTGAAATGAGGCAAAATCCAAATGGTTGGTTCGGTTCCAAATGATAAGATTTCCTCCCGATTCCTCGTCTCCACAAATCAGTATTTGTTTGATTCCCAAACAGTTCTGATGTACAAAAACAACGAGTTGAGTCACGAGTTAATACCGAGCAACTTAAGTTCAACCGAGTCGGACTAAAACAAAACGTCAATTCAAATACCAATATTTGGATTTGAATTAAATCTGTTAAAATATGAGCCATGATTAACACTTCAAATCGGACTTAATGGGGTCCGGGCTAACACCAAGATGTATTAGACAGTGATGATAAAGATAGAACCAAAAGTGAATTAATGCTGAGAAAAAGCTTGAGAATTTGGTCACCAATTAACCTTTGAAATGTGGTATGTCTGTTGTTATGATTTGGGTTGTTGGGGTTTGTTGTCTTTGATCACATGGTGACATGAAGAAAGATGTTTGTGGATGTAGGGTTTTGGTTATAATGGTTGGGACTTGGAAAGGGAGCTTTTTAGGGTTTTTGGGGTTTTTGGGGTTTTGTTCTTTGGGTTCTTGTCTAAGATATGTATAGGCTGTTGTTGAGTTGAATGGATTTTGAAGAAGAACCCTCTTTTCTTTCTCTCTCTCTCTCTCTATAAAGAGACTAGAGAGTCTAATCATCATCATGTGAGCCCTCTAATTTTTGATATGTTATCTATCATCAACTTTGGCACAATGCCATTGCAACAAAATCTTGAGTGTGTTTTGACCCACTTTAATTTGTAAACAAAACATGAGAAATGCTTGCCAAGCAATGCCAATTGGATGCCATATGTGAATCCTATAGGGCAATTGATGACACGGAGATCAAGATATCATCAAAACTGAAGGGCAGTGTATATTTGGTTTGGTGAGTCAGAACCCATGAAGAGCATAGCTCTTGCACTTGAGTTCAACTTTCTAATTTGTCAGTTTGGCAATTGAATTTGAAGGCAATTTTGGGATTTCTACATTATTATACTTGGTCTCACTCTGTCTCATATTGATTTGAGCATTAGTAACCACATTAACAATCTAAACCCTAGTTTCATCTATACCTTTAAAAAAAAAAAAAAAACTTTTTTACCCATTTTTCTTAATATATATATATAGCTGTGTTTGGTATCCGAGAAATTTTTGTGAAAATTCGCAGTCTCAAAATAGTATTGTATTTGTCTTAATTGAATAGATAAGTGCAATCATTAAACTAAATTTTAGTGGTCCCCTATGCAAATTTGATAAAATAGGTTGTGAATATTTGTAGTCATAAAAATTATTGTATTTATTCACACCCTATTTCATTAAATTTATGTGAGGACCACTACAATTTAGTGTAATGATTATACTTATATACTAACAATCAAGGCAAATACAATAGAATTTTGGGCTGCGAATTTTTGTAAAATTTCTAAGATACCAAGTGGAGCCATAACTTTCATCATGTATAAATACAAAAGGTTGGGCCGGAGGATGGGTTACTTTTGTTTCTCAAATTTTAAATTTTTTTTTAAAGGTTTCATTTTTGTGGATCATTGAAAATGAAAGAAAGCAAAAAAATGACATGGACAGAGATAATGAAGGAAATGTTAAAAGCCATATGCATGGATAGAAGATTCAGTGTCTCTAAATAAAGTTGCTTGACGTAATAGGATTCATGCTGCCGACTCTAATATTTACGATAAGACGCATGTGAGGATGACGATGACAATGACGATGATGATTACGATTTAAATTTGAAAAATCTCTCACCAACTATGGTTTATTTTATTTTTTTTCCCTTTTGTTTTTGATAATGTGCTAACTAGGGTTTGATCGAGAGACTAGGAATAGTCCATTTCTAGTTTAGAGGAAATCAATTAATTGACTAACCTACTTTGTTTACTTCTTTCTTTCTTAGTCTTTGACCAAAGTTATGTTTATAAATGTCTTTGGAATTTGAATGAATGTGGACTTAAACTGAAGTTAACAGTCTTATTAGAAAGCTAATTAAGGAACATGGGCATGTCTTTTAAAAACATTACTTTCTACTTTGGCTTTTGGTCTCTTGAAGCCCTAAATTATACATTGATTCAAAGATTAGGGTTTCAGTTATTCCTGTTATCTTTTTCCTTTTTGTTTGTTTACTAACTTTATTCTCCACCAAAATGCTTAAGGCTAACCTAGCTAGACAGACTAATAGTCAAAGTGGGTCCATGTTCAATGACTAATCACACAAAAAGGGGCATGGCTTCTAATGTGACAAAGGCACTAGGACCCATCCCTAACTAGGCCATATTAAAAAGTTTGATAACACAAAGGAACAATGAAGATACCTGAGTTAGGGTTTGGACCCATTCTTGTTTCCTCTTTTATTGATATTGTCCCTCTTTTTGGTAGCTAATTTTAGTTTTACCACATCAATATGTCAGTCACTCCCCATCTTTGATTTCAACCAATCAAGCTTCCTTCCTTTCAGGTAAACTGACTTTTTAACTTTTAACTTTTTCCTGTTTTTCTTTAAAGTAATTTTTTCTTCTCATTCAACAGACCCATCTTTTGGAGGGTAAAATATTCAAGAGAGATAACCCATGTGAGAAACTCAAGCTTGTTTAAAGAAGAGACTAATAATAAGCATAATTAACATTAAGTTACCTTTTTTTTACCCTTAGGAAGTCTTAGTTAAAAAAAGTAAAAATTTTGAGAGAATTAACTACTGATTACTTAGTTGAATGTTTATAGTCTGTTTAGACAAGGGATTTTGTGAGGACCAACGATTTTGAGAAAAAATATGATTTTTCCACCAAATTCCTAGTCCCTACAAAATCCCTCCTCTAAATCCCTTGTCCAAGCAGACTATTAGTATTTTTTAACCACATTTTACTAATCTGAAATCAAATTTTGGTTAATCTCTAACATTGTGTATTCCAGACTCAGAGTAGGTTAAAATTTGACTTATTCATCGGTGTGTTTGTTAATCCATTTTAAATCAATTATTTTACTGAATTGATAAAAAAAAAAAGTCATTTGGTAATTTAAAATTAAGCCTAAGAACGTTAACAATGATACATATGTTTAGGACAATTTAGAAATAGTAGGATAGTGATATTTCAACGAGAATGTCAATGGTCGGTGAATTGTCCGCAACCAACGGCTTGATTTGTCTTACGCTTTAATTACTTTCTTGACACTCATCTGAATCACTTGCATTCAGCATGTGTTGATACACTAATTTTCCTTATTTACATGTATCATAAAATTCAACTTTAATGTTATCCTTAATTGATCTCATTCTATGTAATTAGGAAAGCAGCTTGGATGAAAAATAGAAAAAATAAATAAAATGATTTAGACAAACCAAAGCACTTTCTCATTATATAATAGTATTGACTTATAAATTAGATGCATAACCCATAAGGTGTTTAATAAGACAAATAAATAACTATATATGGCCGACGACTAGGAGACCATTTTTGTTTTAACTAAAGGATGATTTTTGTGAAAATGTTCTCCTCATCATATAGAACATTCTCGCCGAAAATCAGATCATTTCAAAACTTATAGCCTTAGCAAACGTTGGTTGGAAATCAACAGTTAAATAGGTCACTCAACGACAATTAAAATGAAATCAATCTTTTAATGAAGTTTGAAGTTTCAAAACAGTCTAATTTTTGTTAGGACGGGCGGAGCCAAGAAATGAGAATTTCTATTTTCACCCTTGGCTATATATATAATTCAACGTAGAACTTGTTTATTTTTTTTTTTTAAAATTGTTATTATCTAAAGCCAGGGTGAGCCCACTACTGACTCCCCTGGTTAGGATGATATACACGTGAATAAAGATATTATCACAAAAAATCAGCCATTTATTTATCATCATGTGAGCCCCAAAGGTCAAATTGTATTTTCCCAGTACCCAAAGGGTCCCAACTCTGGTCCCCAAGGCATTACTCACAAAAAACGTACACCATGCTTTTCCCTATCAGTTTGGGATCTTTATGGCATATAAAATTAAGATTCCAAAAAGGACAAATATGATATTTGAACCCGAACAATAATCATACTTAAAAATTGATAATTAACCCATGACACTATTTTAGTATATCACAGTATCTTACTTAGCTTTAATCAACATTTTAATATAATACAAGTTTTCTTAGGCTTTAAGTCAAAGTTTAAGGACTTAAAAAGTAATGCATGCATGTCTAAAATCATCGATCTAACATCTTTTTATCTTTTTTGTTCATTCAAACCACTTTCCAAAAGTTTTGGCGCCAAATTAAAAAAACCTCTAACCAATAGATCTAGGGGGATAGTTTATATTGTTTAAAGCAAATGACAAAGTCAGTTAATAATACATCATTTTTAAGAGATTAGAAGTGAATATAATTATAATTAAAAATATAAAGTAATAAGAGTCTGTTATGTCGTTAAATAGATAATATGGTTATAAGGTCCACGTGAGGTTTGCATGAAAATGATCAAAAGATTGATTTTTTTGTAGGAATGTTCTATAGATCATTCACACTAAAATTCATATTATTATAAAACTTCTAACTTTATCAAAAGTATTGGGCGATTTTTTTAAGTCGTCCATTTTTTTTCAATTAAAATTTTGGTGGAGTTAGGACTTTTAGAATTATATGAATTTTGTTTAAAATGATCTAAATGGTAAGAAGAACATTTTTATCAAAAAAAATTTATAAGAAAATATATTGAAAGAAACACTTTGAAAAATGATGACATGCACCATATAATATTATATGCTTGGACTATCATATTAACTTGATAACAAATAGGTTTATTATATGTGACAAATGGGTTGGATGATCAAGAGAAGGAACTCATGCTCTTAGTTATGATTCTTTCCGTTTTTTGTATGTATTAAAAATGTAGTAACCCATTCAACACACTTGATGCCATGGATTGCACAAAAAATGGTGCTGAGTTTTGGGTGAACCTAGCTTTAAATAATTTAGGCTATGTGTTGATAGTGGAGCTATATGTGCAACATATGCACTCCCACTTGGTGTCATATGATGATCATTTAAGAATATTAACTCTATTTTATGTTTGGCGGGTTTTAGGGACTGGCCTGATTGTGCGAGGTCTAGCCTAAGTTTAAACCAATAACGATGGGATTTTCAATTGTGATGATCTTTCAATTTGGGACTGATATTGGGACGGTCAAAATGGATGAGGAACCCATTATTTTGGGACTTTAAGCCCAAATCTCATTTTTTATGGTTCTCTTCCAATAATTTAACCCCACAAAAAAAAAAAATACACCACTCCACTTCATCTTTCCAACTAATACCACTGTTCCACCATCGTCACCACTGTCTCCACCGCCACCACCAACACCAACGACACCTCCACCCCTCATTCTATGAAATATCTCTCTCTCTCTCTAACTTGTATGAAAAAAAAAATCACAACCGAAAAACTCAAATGCAACGGCACCTCTACCACAATACCACCAAATAATAGGAAAAAAAATAAATTCGACCATTGTTGGTCGAAGTTGGAAAAAAATTGACTCACAACCCGTAGATTCTTTTTATATTGTAGTTCTAAATTTTTTTCCGTACTAGAAGTGATGGTGACGGTGGTTGGTGGTGAAGAGAGAGAGAGAGAGAGAGAGAGAGATTTGGTGGAGGGTTGTTAGTGGGGAAGATGAAGTGGTGAGGTAGAATTATCGGAGAAGAACCCCTAACAAATGAGCTTTAGGCTTAAAGGCCCAAAAAAATTTGGTCCCTCTATCTATTTTGACTATCGCAATATTAGTCCCTTCAATTTTTGACTTATACAGAGCCGACGGCCCAAGCCTAGGCCATCTCAAACAATAATACTAATAGGCTAAGCCAATAAAACTAGGCTAGAGAATTATTCAATTGGAAATTTAATTGGCACTACATATATTTTTTGTTGGCAGGCTCGTTTTTATTTGACATATGGTGAGGCTGCACTCATGCAACAAAGTCCGGCTTCTAAGTCCACAAAATGCTCTTCTTCTTCTTCCTTTCTACTTATAAAAACAAAAAAACTTCAATTTGAGAACAATTTTGAAATGGGCTTACCAACTGAACCCCTCAAATTGAAGCGAAGACGGTCCAGTTGCAAAAGTATCAAACAACAAGAACATTACTGGGACATATGCAAGTGGCTAGTTAGCTTAAGCTTAACTAGTAAAGTCTATTGTTGTTCATAGCATAGATTTGGGTTCAAATCTCGTTTTCATCAAATAAATCAAAAAAATATTGGAGGGCGTGCATAATCTAAATGAGTACCTTATCGTTTATGATTGATCTTTAGGTGCTTGCCGGTAGGTTTCTCTCTCCCTTCTCTTTGTCCGTCAGCGCCGATTTCTCCGCTAATTAGTAGCACATTCTCTCACATTTTTGTACTTGTAATCGAACAATAGTCTCATTATAAAAAAAAATTTAGGAGGACATATAGATCTACATCTACTGGTGAATTTTTTAAGCATCCAAATTTACCGATAAATTTTTTATGCTTAACTTTTGTTTTTTCTTTGGTACGAGGATGATATACAAGTGAGGAGATTATCCTCACCCCCAAATCAATCTTAGATTATCTTCACGTGGGCCGCGAGGTCCCCGAGTGGTGGTACCTATAGTATTACTCAATAGCGGCCCATCTAACTCAACCAACTTAGCAACCAAGCCGCGAGGTCCCCGAGTGGTGGTACCTATAGTATTACTCAATAGCGGCCCATCTAACTCAACCAACTTAGCAACCAAACCCATATTCAAGCCACATCTCTAATTAATTAGATCAAAAGTATTCAAATGGAACGATTGGTCCAAAACAATCTGACGGCCTTTATGTACTCGGATATCAAGTGTTTGACTCCTGGCATTTTGAGGTGTTTTTGGATTCGAGTTGAACACGAATCCCTCCTAGGGTATTATGTAAATTTAGCATTGACTACTGCGTAAAATTTTCTGAAGATTTAGCCAGAAAATGTCACCGTTGTGGATGCTCTTATAGGCCTAAATTTAAGCTAGACCTCCCACAATCAGGCCCGGCCCAAATAAACCAGCAAACGTAAAATAAAATTAATATTCTTATATGATCATATGACACCAAGTGTGAGTGCATATGTGGCACATATGATAGCTCCACTATCAACACATAGGCCAAAATTATTTCAAGGTTCACTCAAAACTCACCACCATTTTTGTGCGACATCAAGTGTGTTGAATGGGTACGTGCCTCTATTTTTAATACAAAAACCGAAAGAGTCATAACTAAGAGAATGAGTCCCTTCTCTTGATCATCCAACCCATTTGTCACATAAACCTATTTGTTATCAAGTTAACATGATATATTTTTATTATAATAGTCTAAACATATATATGGTGCACGCCATCCTTTTTCAAAGTATTTCTTTCAAGATATTTTCTTATAAAAACTTTAGTACTTAGAGTTCGTTTCGTGTACCTCGTTAAATAGACATCGTTATTTATACATTACTTATGGAGTTCGGATCGGCTTATAGCCTTAAATATACATGTCGTATGTGCAGGCTCTTGTGGGGCCCACGTGAGGTCGATCTAAGGGCTATGATTTTGTAGAGATATTCTCCTCACCATGTAGATCAACTTCACCAAAAATCAGTTTATTCTAAAACTTCTAACTCCATAAAAAATTGACTCTTTTTCTCATCGTTTATTTTTCACCGTTAATTTTTAAACAACTTCTAATCAATTTTTGATGGAGTTAGAAGTTTTAGAATAAATTGATTTTTAGTGTAGTTGATCTACATGGTGAGGAGAACATCTTTACAAAATTTTAGCCCTTAGATCGACCTCACGTGGGCCCCACAAGAGCCTGTACACACAGCCTGTATATTTAAGGCTGTAAGCTGATCCGGACTCTTACTTATGGGGTCTACATGAAAATTCATTTAGATCATTCTTACCAAAATTCATATTTTCTAAAACTTCTAACTTTATCAAAAGTTTGATTGAAAAAAATGGACAATTGATGAAATCACCCAACTTTTGATGGGGGTTAGAAGTTTTAGAATGATATGAATTTTGGTAAGAATGTTCTAAATGGTCTGTAGAAAATTCTTATTAAAAATCAACTATTTGATCATTTTCATGCGGGGATCACATTGACCTTATAACCACATTGTCTATTTAGCGAGCGAGGTACACAGAACAGACTCTTAATACTTTATGTTTTTAATTATATTCACTTCTAATCTCTTAAAAATGATGTATTAACTGACTTTGTCATTTGCTTTAAACATATAAACTAGGAAAAAGCCATTTGAACATAATTTTTTTTTTTATGTTTGGGCCAAACATAAACATTGTGGGGTCCACACGACTACGATCCAAGGGGTGATATTTTGTGAGTATATTTTTCTCACCTTGTAGATCATATCCACAAAAAATCATCATATTCTAAAACTTATAACCTCATAAAAAATTAAATAGAAGTCTTCACCGTTTATTTCTCACCGTTGATTTTTAATCAACTTCCAATCAATTTTTGATAGTTTTTGAAGTTCTTGGATCGTGGTTATGTGGGCCTCACAATGTTTATGTTTGGCCCAAACATAAAACATTTATATTCACCTAGCAGTGTCCTAGATCTGATGGTTAGAGGTTTTATTAATTTGGCGTCAAAACTTTTGGAAAGTGGTTTGAATGAACAAAAAAGATAAAAAGATGTTAGATCGATGATTTTAGACATGCATGCAATACTTTTTAAGTCCTTAAACTTTGACTTAAAGCCTAAGAAAACTTATATTATATTAAAATGTTGATTAAAGCTGTATTATATTAAAATGTTGATTAAAGCTAAGTAAGATACTGTGATATACTTGTTGTTTCCACTGTATCAAAATCTCTAACTTGAACGAAGAAGAAATCTGCAAAACCTCAAACATTAAAATATATAAAGTAAAAGGCAAAGAAGTTCGAGGCTTGAATTAAATTCAATGTCCTTAAGACAATATTCGCCCCGCTACTGGTTCTTACGGAATCAATTGGCGATTAGTCTCCCAGGTACAACGATCAAAATCCTTCGATAAAGCACTTTAAGGAAGGAAACACACGAATCACACTTAATTATTCTCTCTTAAAACAGACGTACACACTTAGAATATTTTGATATATTTAAAACACTAGAACAAACAAACTATTTATAGGTGATGACACGACTCTTAGGAAGAGACACAAATAAAGACAAAAGGTGTAAGAACCTAAAAGACACCTATTCAAATATGAAACGATACCAACATACTAATTTCATCCACATGGGACTCTTCGGGACTAAATAGTTTTTCTCATTCACCCGGAAACTATTTTAACTCACATAATAAATTAGTGGGTCCCACTTAAAGCCAAGTTTCCAACAATCTCCCACATGAATGAGAAGTAAAAGAGACTAAAGAAGCAAAGACAAGAGAGAGAACATAGAAAAGTTACTGTATCGGGATAGGTGGGTTTTTGCCTTGAACCTTCCTTTATTAACTGCTACCGGATTTACTGGCTACTTAGTAAACATTAGGGCTGTCAATGGGTCGGTTCCGGTTCGGGTATTGAACTACCCAAAACCGGAACCTATAAAAACATGTCGGTTCCGGTTCCTATCGGTTCCGGTTCCGGTTCCATATCAAGTGGAACCATAACCGGAACCTATAAAAAACTCGGGTACCCGGCGGGTATCGGGTACCCATTGGGTATTCTAAAAAACGAACATATATTCCAAAATTTTCAACTTTTCTAATTTTTTTTAAAATTTTTCCATTTTAAACAAGTATTTATTTCTTATCTATAATTATTAAACAAGTACCCAAATAAATCAATTCTAATTATATGGTCAAATCAAAGATCACAAAGATTTCATTTATTTAATCAACATTGAAATTATGGAAAATTTCATTAAAAAATAGAAAATACAAAGAATACACCAAAATTTGGCCAAAAAAATCAGCTCCACATATTGGAACACTAGTTCATGAAAAAGAAAAATCCAAATTTCAAAAATTGGAAACCCAATACCCTCAAACATCTTCATTTCCACCACTAAAAATCAAATCTACTCTTAATTATTTAGGAACCGATTACCCGACGGGTACCCGTCGGGTATACCCGAATTGGAACCGAAATCTAAACGGTTCCAATCGGGTAGACCCGTTACGGACCCGATTTTTTTCGGGTCCATAAAATGTGGAACCAGAACCGAGATTATCGGTTCCGGTTCGGTTCGGTTCCGGGTAAATGGGTACCCGTTGACACCCCTA
>MVGT01002031.1:124571-161409 GCA_002174775.1 Macleaya cordata | reverse complement strand
CGTGCCGTGCTCGTGCTAGTGGGCCGTGTGGCTTGGCACGGCACGGCACGGTTACCTTAGTCGTGCTGGCACGGCACGATTAGGTCTCGTGCCGTGCCGTGCCGTGCCGGTTTTTAAGCGTGCCGTGCCGTGCCGGCACGGCACAATTAACACCTCTAGTTGTTATCTTCCTTTCTAATATGCTATTCGTCCTTTCAAAAAAAAAAAACCAGAAAGACATTTGAAGGACATTCTCTTTATTTTAGGTATTAGTAAACCAAATTCAGCAACTTTTTAAACATAGTATAAAAGAAGAGTAATGCCATGGGACGATTGTGCATGCTGGCCCTTCCGATGTCATATTTTGGCCGAGTTCCCCGTTAGGCCACTATGTTAGGCGGCCATAATATTTGGTTACCTTTAGCGAGGAGATTTTCTTCTAGAGTTTATATGGAAGTGATCAAATGCTGATTTTTTACTCCACCATGTAAATCATCCTTATAAAACATTATACTATTCTCAAACTTTTAATCCCTTTAAAATTACCATAAAAATTTTAACGGTAAATCAAAAGGCTTAAAATTTCACAACGTACATGAGAAGGCTAGATGTTTTAGAATGAGAAAATCATAATTACTAAAAAAAAAATACCATTAAGTGGCTAAAGGACCAAAATGGGAACTGGTTGAACCAAAGAAAGATGATAGGTGATGAATTTGTAAACCATTTTCAAGCCATCTACAATATGTCCACAACTGAATATCAGGATGAAATCATTAATACCATCCCCCAAAAGTTGACTGAACTGGATAACGAGATCCTTTGTGCACCACTCACAGATGAAGAGATTAAGTTGGCTGCCTCCCAAATGGGAGGCAAGAAATCTCCGGGTCCGGATGGTTTCACGGGTCTATTTTTTCAGCAGTATTGGGATGTGGTTGGGCCTGATGTGATAGCTATGGTCAAGGATTTCTTCTCAAAAGAACACATCCTTACCCAATTCAACCATACCAATATAGCCCTTATCCCCAAGACCCATATGGCAGAGTCAGCCAATCAGTACAGGCCCATCAGTTTATGCAACTTTGCCTATAAGATCATCTCCAAAACTTTAGCCAACAGGCTCAAACCTCTTATGGGAAAGCTCATATCAACCTATCAAAGTGCATTTGTNATAGCAAACCCTTTGTAGATTAGACCAGTGTGTTCTTCAAATATAAATTATAATGCACGAATCACTTGCTTCTACTAGTACAAGGCCAAAATTTTGTTTCTATGTTTGCAACATATCAATAACATTTAGATGCCAATGCTGGAAGTACATGAGGAAGGAAATGCATGAAGGGAAAAGAGAAACTAGATGATGAGGAGAAGTAGAACTGACCAAAATGGCGTTCGGCTTGCCGATGGCCCATAGATTAACTTTGTGATCTTCTCCTCCAGTGACAAGAACCCTAGATGTCTTCCTCCCAATCTTGAGGCAATTTACATTGGAAGCATGTGCTACAAATTCCTCTGAATCGTCATCATCAAGCCGTGGTTAAGGCAAACAATTGAACCAAATCAAACCCTTCTAGATTTCAATTTAAAAGAAAACAATCAAGATAGAGAAAAGAAAAAAAAATATTGAGTGAAAGTTCAGCCAGATCGAGAAATGTCATTTCAGTATTCATAGAAACAAACCCTAGAAACGAATTTAACCGGAGCAAACAAAAAAGGATACGCAGCTTATAAGCTCGCTTGGTCGTCATGAAGGCGATGAGAAGATGAAGATGTCAAAGAGGAATGTTGTTGAAAATGAAGAAACCCTAATATCTCGGTCTTCAGTTGGTCGTTTTTCATGTTAAGCTGTCCGTACTCCTGTCTGGTGAAACCAGATCTTCCCTAGAAACTGCGGCATCTCTCTCTGTCTCTTTCTCTCTCTAGACTCTTTTTCTCTCTCTCTACCGCTTCAGATCTTCTTGAAAGAGAAAAAAAATTAAGCACATATTACATCTATCATTACTAATATGCCTTTAACACCAAAAAAAAATCTCTACTTACATTTTATTTAACTACAACTATTTCTTCTACTAAGTAAGAAGAAGATGGAAATGAAGATTTAAAAGAGAGAGTTTTAGAGAGAGAAAGAGATTTTAGAGAGAGAGAGAAAGAGAGAGAGAGTTACCATATCCTACAACAACATTACATTACACAGATGATTACTGTGATATTGGTAATTCTTCCTCTTCTTCGTCCTTTAACTTTCTTGTTTTCAAAGGGGGTAATAAGACTAGTGAGATTTTTTTAGATTAGATAGATAGAATAGATGGAACAAAAAAGAAAGAGTAAAATACATAGTAAGATTAGACTTGAGAAATTGAGTTTTGGGTTGTTGGGAGTTAAAATATGAGAGGGGGGAAGAATTAGGAGGATAGAAAAGAATGCTGGGTTATTTTAGGGTGGGAGTTGGAGTGGGACCAAGGAGGGAATTGTGATGTGAAATGTGATGCTTCTGTTTCTTTTGTTTCCTTCCAATTCCACATTTAGCATTTCCTTATACTCCATAGTCCCAATTACTCTATAGTCCCAATTTAAAAACTAGAGAGAGAAAGAAGAGAGAGGACCTTTCTCTTCTCCTTTTTTAATTTCAATCTTTAGGAATTCTTATTACTTATTAAATTTTAAAAAAAATAATATTTTTTAAAAAATAAGATTAGTTTTGTCGAAAAATCCAAAGTCATATATGTTTTTATAAATGAAAACCAAGTTTGGTTCAGGGTGTTTGTTTTTTCTAGGGTAAGATCTAAAATTTGAAATTTGAGAATTTTTTTTTGATTTTTGAATTATTTGTTTTTCTTATAAATGAAACTTTTGATTGGCTTTTTCTGTGATGATGCATGCCTAGTGAAGGGGAGCTAAAGAATGATGTCTATATAAACTTCAGATCTTAAATCTAAACAAAAACAAAATACAAACCTATAAAATGGGCAATGTTCAGTATGAAAATGGACAATTTTATCTCCATTTAAATATATTTACATAAGAATTGATCTTCTTTTTTTCAATCAAAAAAAATTCATCTTCTTTTTACTCGTCTCTCTTTTGGAATTCTTCATTTCTTTTTCTTTTTTTCTAAAGAGTTGGTTACACTAGCTTATTTTTTATGAGATCAATATATCTTCTCCAATCAAAAACAATACCTCTTTATCAGTTATCGCCTCCTATATTCTCTCCCTTTCTACTTCTTTGTTAAATGACCATCCATATATTTTTAAAGCACGTGTTAATAAAGAGTGGAAAATCTAATTAAATGATGATAAGTTTGTCTATTTTCATTTTCATAATTAACAGGGACTTACGTGCTAAATTTGATTTTTTTTAAGCATCATAAATTTAGTTTTTTATTAAGAAAAAAAAAACTACCTATTTTTTATGTCACGACTAAGAGAGATTGATACTTACTCTATTGGGAATAATTAAGATTTTATGATTAAAGATGAAGAAAGTAAATTCTCCATCGTCCCTCCTTCCAAAATCAAAATCAAAATCAAAACAAAAGGAAGCATAAATAAATATTGGACTATACCCCACTGCATTTATTTTTATTTTTTTGAAAAGAACCCCACTGCATTTCCTTCTTGTTAACTCTCTTTCTTCTATAAATTTTTATCTCTTCATATAAGTATTTTTGTTTTACCATTAATTCCCTTTAATGTAGGCTCCACAAGATCATGATCATACTTTTCTACAACTTGAAGTGATTCATATGGTTTCTGTTCTAACTTCTAACAAAAAAAAAAAAAAATAGACAAAAAAATCTCACCATATAATTAATATTACTCATAAAAGAAAGCTCAAAATGGTATTTACTGATCAAACGGGAAAGAATCCCAAAAACACAAGAAAAGTAACTGATAACCATAATAAGAGACAAAGAAAACCCTAATATATAAGAGATACCTCACATACTAGCTAGGAAGACAATAATTAATAAGCTGGCATAAACCAAGAAAGAGGATGGGTTGATCGAAAATGGCGACTTCTACTATTCCACGATGTCTCCCTCACGACGTAGTTCTGGAAATTCTCTACAGGCTTCCTGTTAAGTCTCTGTTAAGATTCGTTTGCGTCTGCAAGCCCTGGTACAACTCTATCCATGATTACCCATGCTTTGCCTCCTCCCACTTTCTTCAATCCCAAAAGAATCCCTGTCTCATCTTTAAGTTCAACAGCTACTATTATCACTACTATCATGTCTACTATTATCATAATAATAATAATAATGTAGATTTAGTGGATGATCCGTTCTTAAATTTGGGGAAAGACAGTGTTGATCTTCTTCACAGTTTAGGATTAACACTTGGTGATCGAAACAATAATAATGGTTATATTAGAAGGATGAGACTCGTCGGTAATTGTAATGGTTTGTTTTGTTTATCTTCTACTACTGATGAAGGTGTTCCAAGATTGATGATTCATAACCCTAGCAGACACCAGACAATGCACATTACATGTAGTCCAATCCTTTCCTCTGCTCATGATATTCACAATATCTTATTTGGATTCGGATTCGATTCGATAACGGGGGAATATAAGGTGATCATCATTGCTAATAATTTTAACAAGGGAATGATCTATACATTAGGAACCAAGTCATGGAGAAATATTACAATCCCCATCCCTCATCGAATGCCGAAGTGTAGTACTAATCCTGCAATCCTTTGCAATGAATCTCTCTATTTGATTAGTGATGAAAATCCACACAAGATGGTATCGTTCGACCTCCACGACGAGAAGTTGGAAGTCATTGAACTCCAAATAAGTGAACGCGGCGGCGGCGGCCGCTTTTCCAAGGATTATCAGTTGTTGGAGTCAATTAATGGATCTTTATGTTTTGCTTGTTTGGAAAGATCAGTAGAAAGATATCCATACTGGAAGGTTCACTTGTGCATAATGAAGGACAAAATTAAGCAAGTTTGGATCAAGGAGACTATTCGTATTCCCTTTTCACGTCGAAGAAGAGCTCATGTTGGGGGAATCTTCTATGATCGGTTTTTACTGTACTGGTTCCAGGGGAATCAACGGCTTCGATTCTATGATCTCCACACGAAAGATTTCATCAAGGTGGTGCAACACCATGCTACTGCTGATTGGAATTTTAATGGTTATTATGATCTCATGACCATTTATGTGGAGAACTTTCTTTCTTTGGAAACCTTCGTTGATAGCAGTAGTAGTCCAATAGTATCCGTGGTGGGGGAGCATAGAGGACGACGACGACCAAGAATGGTAAGTGAAGGGTTTTTCAAAAATGGAATAAGTAATAAAATATGCCATATATTTATGCTTATTTTTATTTTATGTATTTTTTTATTTAACATCTTTGCTTGTAGTGCAATCAAATCTTGCATCTTCCTCTAATAAAACATGGAATTGCACAGAAAACTTTATTTTTATTTTTTTATTTTTATTTTTTATATCATGTGTTTATAGGTGATTGATGAGGAAAAATATTTGGTGGGATTTATAATGTTTTATAAAATAAGCAATATGAGTTTGTTTATTTATTTATTATTTTTTAATTTATTAAATTTTAATTTACACGTACAAGAATCGTAAATTCTTCCATTTACAAATTTTTAGCGATGTACCAAGTAGGGCCTTGGGTTTAAAAACTGAAAAATGCTTTTGGACCGATGGTTTACCAAACCAAATGCCAGAAGTTGATGTGGCAGGTGGAACTTACCACCATTCCCTCCCAAAAGTGGGGTAAGAGGCTTTTACCACTGTGGCAGTGGGACCGCCCATACCACTTATACTTATAGCATTTAGTGGGACCAAATAGCATTATTCGTTCAAAAATTGCCTTTAACTTAATATCTAACAATTAACAATCCAAAAACACCTCAAAATGCCAGGAGTCAAACCCTTAGAATGAACTCTAAGTTAATTATTAAAATCAAGCATGTAGACAGTCTTAACGTAGTCCAACTCATGATTCAACACTTGATATTCGTGATCAACTACACTAAAAATCAGTTTATTCTAAAACTTTTAACTCCATCAAAAATTGATTAGAAGTTGTTTAAAAATTAACGGTGAAAAATGAACGATGAGAAAAAGAGTCAATTTTTTATGGAGTTAGAAGTTTTAGAATAAACTGATTTTTGGTGAAGTTGATCTACATGGTGAGGAGAATATCTCTACAAAATCATAGCCCTTAGATCGACCTCACGTGGGCCCCACAAGAGCCTGCACATACGACTTGTATATTTAAGGCTATAAGCCGATCCGAACTCCATAAGTAATGTATAAATAACGATGTCTATTTAACGAGGTACACGAAACGAACTCTAAGTACTAAAGTTTTTATAAGAAAATATCTTGAAAGAAATACTTTGAAAAATGATGGCGTGCACCATATATATGTTTAGACTATTATAATAAAAATATATCATGTTAACTTGATAACAAATAGGTTTATGTGACAAATGGGTTGGATGATCAAGAGAAGGGACTCATTCTCTTAGTTATGACTCTTTCGGTTTTTGTATTAAAAATAGAGGCACGTACCCATTCAACACACTTGATGTCGCACAAAAATGGTGGTGAGTTTTGAGTGAACCTTGAAATAATTTTGGCCTATGTGTTGATAGTGGAGCTATCATATGTGCCACATATGCACTCACACTTGGTGTCATATGATCATATAAGAATATTAATTTTATTTTACGTTTGCTGGTTTATTTGGGCCGGGCCTGATTGTGGGAGGTCTAGCTTAAATTTAGGCCTATAAGAGCATCCACAACGGTGACATTTTCTGGCTAAATCTTCAGAAAATTTTACGCAGTAGTCAATGCTAAATTTACATAATACCCTAGGAGGGATTCGTGTTCAACTCGAATCCAAAAACACCTCAAAATGCCAGGAGTCAAACACTTGATATCCGAGTACATAAAGGCCGTCAGATTGTTTNTCCCTAAATAGTTTTTTATTAAATTTTTTTTTTGCAAATATAACTTTCCACCACTGTGTTACTTAGATATATATGGTATATTTGGTAAGCTATATTTAGCTTTTACCTTACGAACTGTTGTGGATGGCCTAACGATGGGATTTTCAAATGTGATGATCTTTCAATTTGGGGCTTGATATTGGGACGGTCAAAATAGATGGAGTTACCGATCGTTTTTGGGCCTTTAAACCCAGAATCCATTAGTTTAGGGGATCTCCTCCGATAAAGCACCTCCACGATCGCCACTACCAACGGCACCTCCACCCCCACTCTATGAAATCTCTCTCTTAAACCCAAATGGAAAAAAAAAAAAGAAAACCCACATGCAACACCACCACCACGACACCACCAAACAGAGAAAAAAAAAGCATTTTTTTTAAAAAAAAAATCGACCATATATTGTTGGTCGAAGTTGAAGAAAAAATTAACCACATACAAATGCGATTCTTTTTTTTTTTTTTTTTAAATCTGAAATTTTTCTTTTCTGTGGTGGAGGTGATGGTGATGGTGGTGGTGGGTGGTTGGTGGGAAAGATGAAGTAGTGGGGTGGAATTATCGGAAGAGAACCCCTAACACNTTTTCTGTGGTGGAGGTGATGGTGATGGTGGTGGTGGGTGGTTGGTGGGAAAGATGAAGTAGTGGGGTGGAATTATCGGAAGAGAACCCCTAACACATGGGCTTTGGTGTTAAAGGCTAAAAAATAAAAAGTCAGATTCCATCCATTTTGATCATCCCAATATCAGCCCCTTCAATTTTTGACTCATACAAAGCCGACGGCCCAGGCCTAGACCCCTAGACCATCTCAAACAATGGGCTAACCCAATAAAACTAGGCTAGGGAATTCAAAAGAAATTTTAATTGGAAATTTTATTGGCACTAAATATATATGTTGTTGACTCGCTCGTTTTTATTTGACATAGTGAGCCTGCACTCATTACGAGTCCGGCAACAAAGTTTTGAGGATTGCCAATAAAACTTCACGTTTTGGTATTAAACTTTGTTAGCAATTCAGCAAACGATTAAAATTCGAGACAGTAAAAGGCCAAGTATTATTCAGCTCATAAGATTTGTAATACGGTCTAAAATTTCGTCAAACATTCTACATATGGTAAATATTCGATTTAGATTTAATTCGTGTTAAATACATTTTATATATAAAAATCCAACAGTAAAAATTTCGGTAATATGCCAAGTCTTCTAAATGCTTTGTGGAATTCTGAATGTGTCAATCCATGAGAGAAAATTGAGAGAATTGAAGCCCTTAGAGAGGAAGTAGAAAATAAAGCATTAAATAAATTGTGTTTTAAACTTTTTAGCTAAAAAAATCGTGTATTATTGATTAGCTGTACTTTGGACAGAATAGCTCTAATTTAGATGGAAGTATTAAACATTTTTCAAAAATACAAAAAAATACAAGTATTAAACGCATATAAGTTGGGATATTGCTAATAAGGGTATTAAAATTCATACCCAAGTTTGAAGCTTGAGAGGGCGTTTTGCAACCAGAAGCAGAAGTACTTCTGCTTCTAAAAAAAGTAAAAGTACTTTTGAGAAATAAAAAATAAGGAGAAGTTTGTATGATAAACTCTTGACTTATAAGTCTACATAAATGATGAGTTATTATTTGTTATACGGTACTGGAGGAGAAGCAACTTCTAAGAAGTAGAAAAGCAAAAAAAAATTTGCTTCAAAAAGAAGCAACTTTTTTGTTTCTAAAAGTCGCTTTCAAAATATGTTACCATATGAACTTTTTTGCTTTTTGACTTGTATAGATCAAAAAGCAACTTCTTAAGTGGTTGCCAAACACCCTCGGAGCCTCCCAACTGATCACTGGCTTCCAAGTCCACAAAATGTTTGAGAATAATTTTAAAATGGGCATACCAACTGAAGACCTCAAATTGCAGCGAAGAAGGTCCAGTTGCAAAAGATAACAAACATCAAGAACATTACTGGGACATATGCAAGTGCCTAGCTAGCTTTAGCTTCCCAGGTAAAGTCCATTAATTTGTTGTTGATAGTACAAATTTAAGTTCAAATCTCGCTTGCATGGAATAAATCAGACACTATTGGAGGGCGTACATAATCTAGGTGCGTACGAGTACTCTCTATCGTCTAAGGTTGATCCGCCAACTAGTGGCGCTTTCTCTAACGCCCTTGCTTGTACTTGTAATCGACCAATAGTCCCATAATCAAAAAATAAATTAGCAGGACATAGATTTACATCTACCGGACGATGTACATATGAGGAGATCATCCTCACCACAAATCAATCTTGGATCATCTTCATGTGGGCCACTCTCTTCAGTTCTGGACACTTACAAATTTCTTTTTCTTGGATCAAACACTTATGAATTTCAGGTATACGCCAACTTATAGAGCCTGAACAGAAACGGGCACGCGGGAACTGGCCTGGGCACGGGCACGGGAAACAGGCTTGGGAAGTTGATCTTGCTTCTTCCTCTGTAGTATCTGTGAGAAATGTTTCTCCATCACGGGCAAGCTTATTAGCTTTTCATATTTCCACCCTCCGACTGCAAGTCAAACGCTGTGATTTCGTAGCCTTAAACTTCGTCAATGGCCTGGACACTGCCGAAAGGTCGCAGCCACTACCTGGATAAACAACCAAATGACAGCTCATTTCCATGTATTACATCACCTGGACCTTTGGTCATGGAGAAGTTGGAATACATTGCTTTTTGCCCCAAATTACCCCGGATAACAAAGAACATCACCTCAATGGGATAATTTTCACAAACCAAGTATGTCCCAGGTGTCAATATGCTTGGTTTCATCTTTTCACAGATAGCAACCAAAATTCTTTCGGCCATTTCTTTAAACTGTACCACCTTTTATTTTTTCCAACAAAAAAAAAGTCATGCAAAACATTAATTAGTAACCAATTTGATCATATATCAATACCAAAAAAGGAAAAAAAAAATATGTGATCAAGAAGAGTACCCTAAGATTGTATGTGGCTGGATGACCCTAACCAGGCGGGCATGAGATGAGTATTTATAATTGATAGAATTATCATTTGTAGAATCACGTACAAGAGTATCTCATCAAAGGGATATAATCAGATAATAATTAGATCAACGATCCTAGATCCTATTCCATGCATGCAAAACGTGGAAAATAAACGCTATAATCAGTCATTATACATGCATGTAATAAAGAAATGTAACTCTGTCTTGCAGCTATACATGAAGAGTTCGATCGAATCTCCAATATCATCTTTATCCCTTCGATCAAAACCTACATAGATCACAGAACCCATGACATGCACCTGACCTTAATTAATCTATGTTCCAACACCCATAACTTCACGAGTTGGGGAATTAACTCGATCTTCTTTTCTTTCTGTTAAACTACGAACTACTAACTAATCCTCGTTTCCAAGCCTTTTTAAGATCACAATTATATAATCAAAATAGAGATCAAAGTCAACGTGTTGGTAAAATTCAAGTGCATGAATCTAGCTACTAACTTTATAAGACTGGAAGATGTCGTAAACTTTTCCAAATATATAGAAAAAAAAATGCACAGATCGAGTATTAATGAAGTGCTTACCTGTTTAACAAGCTCAAGACATAGGTGTCTTTTAATGCTACTACGGAGATCGCGAGGGATATTATAAGCGATAAGTGATTCTTCGTCGACACCACGTGTTGCCACCCATTTATATCGTTGGTAGCTTTGAACCGCCTCTCTCAAATCCTCAGGTAGCATTTGGTGATGCATCCAAAACTCTATATCACTTTGCAATTCTCTCCACTCTTCCAATCGACCCATGCGGAGTTTAGATATGACTGCCAAATGTTTTGGAAAAAGGTAATTAAGTATAATTAAAATTTTACTTTTGATCCAAGTTAGGACCGGCAAAGAAAAAAAATTGTTCCAATGGAGATCGACTAACATTCATACTCCCAATTAGCACAGCAATAACAACCAAGCCGCTAATTCCAATTATGATTGCAAAAAGAATTTCACCCAAGAACTTGCTCGTAGAAAGATTTTGGCCAACAGAGCTGCACAAATAAGGTTCATCTTAGAGTACATTGTTGTTAAAACTTGTTAGGTATGCTCTACAATTGATGAAACGAATTTAAGAATTGAAAGACAATATATATACCTCAAATTCTTGACTCCCCGCCAAAGGCAGTAAAAGATTTTGCGAAAGAACGTCTCCGATGTAGTTATATCCAAAGTCCATGCGTCCTTGTAGATACCAAAATGGAAGTATCATGTGCCCTAAGGGCACAAGTCAACAAATTAAACCCATATATATGCTGATATTTTTTTTTTTTTTTTGATGAGGGACTTGCCCAAAATTACAATGACAAGGCGAAGAAACACCGTTGACTACTAGCAATAGGTGTGTGAGAAGCGCATAGCCACCGCCAAGATCACAAAGGAGTCGCCACTACGGACGAAAAGAAACCATCAATATCCACGAGCATACGAAAGTCGCCACCACGGACGAAGAGACGTCGCAACCACGGACGAAGAGACATCGCCACCATGGACAAGGAGAGGGCTTCAACATATTACATGGGACAAACTTAATGGTAAACCACACCAAAGAAGTTTTGATCCCAAGACCTCCCAAGTCATGGGAGGGGTGCACAACCACTAAGCCAAAGGCCCATGTGCATATACTAATCCTAATTTCCAAGTATTTTTAACGTCAAAATTGACCTTATCTAATCAAAATGGAGATCAAGTCAAATTATTGGTTACATTCGAGTAAATGAATCTACAAACTTTTTCTTTTGAAAGCTACGAATTACTAATCCTAATTCCCAAGTCTATTTAAGGTCATGATAAAGTAGCTAGATAAAAACATGATCCAAATAGAGATCAAGTCAACTTATGTTTCTAAAGAGATCGAGACCCAGGAGAAGAGATTCTATCTCCGTAGTTGGAGGAAAAAGGACGCATTAACAGCTCAAACACACCCTTACACTTATTTTTAGAACAAAAAATCAACCTCTATGTTTTCAATAAATATCTAATAAAACTTCAAAAATAATGAAAGGTATGCATCAGTGCAGAATAAGTGCGTGAAGAAATAAATGAGAAATGAATTTAATACTTACTTAGTTACATACTTACATAAACATGAGAGAGTAAGCCATTATCACAGTAGATTCCTACAAAAGAAAATAAAAGATAACTTTTATATAAATAATGTTGGGAGAAATAACTTATTAGGTTAACTTGAAACAAATAAAAAAAATAGAATCCGGTGTTCAATTTTTTTGAAAACTTTAAGAGATTTGGGTCAGAGATCTTTGACCCAAATGGTAATAAGAGATGTCTTACACAAATCTACCAACTTAACTTCTCTGAAAGCCAAAATAAATTGAGAGATGGGAGTGAAAGAAACAAAATTTAGCTTAAAATAAACTAAAGAAAATCATAGAGATAAAGAGAGAAAATATCATATACTAATCAGTAAAAGAAAGGAGAGGGAGGAAGAGAAAATACCAAAAAAGAAAAGTCAACTATATAAATTTGAAGTACCATGTTCTCAGCAAAAATAACTCTAAACCCTTATCTTCTTCATGAAACTCACAGAACTCTAGGCCCTCATTTTTCTTAGAAACTATAGTACAGCCAAAAACCCCACCTTCTTCTCACATTTCTAAAACCAAAAAAATACAGTACCACTTCTTTTTCATGAAACTCAAACAATCCATTTTCCAATAAGCTCAGAGATCCTTTAAAATCATTGAAATCCATACTCATAAAACAACCATTGCTAAACCCACACTCAAAATAGAATCCACATTATATATCCTTTGGCTTAAAATTTGTACTTGGTGTGGATTAATATCTTACACCAGTTGAAAACACACAAAAAAAAAGTAAGAAAAAAAAAAAACTCAATAAGCCTCTTCATTTCAGACCAACTTAACCCTCGACAACCATTCATCAATCACTCGGAGTTACTCTAGATCAAATCCTATAATCATAAAAATCCTAACAAAGATTTCAGCACAATTTTTGCGAAAAAACTCAAAAAGATATATGATACACAAGGAAGAAATAAGAGGGTAAAATAGTTTAAAGAACTTCAAAACCAATAAAGTTTCTTTGGGGCTTGCAAAGAAAATAAAGAAGTAAAGAACCCACTCAACAAGGCACTGAAACATCAGAACCTATGCTATACATATACCTAAAATAAGATCTAGTAGTTAAAAAAAAGATGCAGAGAGAGAGAGAGAGAGAGAGAGAGAGAGAGAGAGAGAGAGAGAGAGAGAGAGAGAGAGAGAGAGAGAGAGAGAGAGAGAGAGAGAGAGAGAAATTACACAAAATTCACTTGCTATCAACCTATTGCAATTACGTAGAATTGTCATTATTTTTTCATAAATATTCGGATAGAGTAACAAAATTTGTCCCCTTTGTCATGGAAAAAGCACAATGCACGCGCATTATGCGTGCCTGCGGGCCCGTAACCATGTAAATTTTTTTTTTTTGTGAACGGCCTCAATCCTAATAGAAAGGAACGCTAAACATGAAGCTTTCGACTGTTGTTCTTCTTTTGGTGATGTCAGAGTATTCATATCAGTTATCACATACAATTTTAACCTATGAACATCATACGAAATCTAACTCAGCAACAGACAAGGACATCATGGAAACCATAGTGCTGATAATAATCCTGATCAAAATTAGTCCTGATAATCTCATCAAGGTTAGTTAAAACCTAAGTCCCAGTTTGATCAATGATAACTGTGTTGAGCTTACCACCATGAGCATTACCACAACACCTAATTAAAATTCTCCTGATAAATAAAGTCAGGGTAGTAGCCTCCAAGGGAGGTTCTACCCTTAGTAACTAAAACCGTGGTAATGTGGTGACACTCTCGCTCTGAAGCCTTGTGCTCTCGCTCTAGTTCCAGAAGCATTTTGGAACTTGGGACATTTTTTAATTGGCCTCTTCGATGCCCTCACTCCTGCTCATGGTACGCCGACTCTGACTCAATGGGCGACTCGGTGGTGACCGAGTTCAAGCCTGAGTCACCACCTAGTCAACCCGAGTAAATGACGATCCAAAAAATATATATAAAAAACAAAGAAAAAAGAAATAGACACGAGTCCGCGGAGTCAGCTTTATATATATATAAACCGATATCAAGCTAAAACCTAAACATCTAAACCCCAACAAATAATCATGAAAGAAAAATATTCCAAAACAAAGAGGAACAGATCAATTCGTGAAACCAGAGTTTTATTAGGTCGTTTAAAGCAAAAGCCTTACCTCTTGATGTGTTTCGAAATTGATACCTAACATCTTGATGCGTATCGAAATGGATCTGCAAAACCAGAGTTTGATTAGGTCGTTTGAATGTAAGTTTTCCGGGATTCAAACAATAAACTCAAAACAACAACTACAGTTTATCAAATGCTTACAGAAACAATCTTCTACACTAGATCGAACAAATAAGTTTTATTAACTAGTTCAAAAAGGCTTGTATCCAGATCTAATTAACCGCAACAAACCATCAACCATATTTTTTTTTCAATCGGATCTTAGCAGAAATCTTGCCCAAATTTCGTACAACATAATGAATATGTTTAGAAGATTTAGAGAAGAAAAAAGAAAAACTAGAGAGAGAGAGAGAGAGAGAGAGAGAGAGAGAGAGAGAGAGATTACCATAGCTTCGAATCGATGAGATTGATGTACGGTTAGTAGCTAGGGTTTGAGAGCTCATTTGCCTTCTAATCGATGAGAAGAACGCTTATGTCACTTATGAGACCTGGTAAGGGTTTTAGACGGAAAAGATGCAGAAATGTTGAATGGAAATTTTATCGGCACTCCCATTATTTTTGTTGGCGGACTCATCTTAGTTTCACAAAGCCCACATAATGAGCCTGCCAACAAATTTATGGGGATGGCTCATATAACCTCTCTAAATCTTTAAATTTAAGCCCGAGTTCCGAAGCGAGACCACGATGGTCCCCCATCGCATGCATGAAATTAAGAGGATGATCTACGTGTAAGGAGATGCTCTCCTCATCGACCACGCAAGCCACAAGGTCCCGGGATAAAGTCCCCAAGTGGTGCTACCCGTAGTAGGGGTGGGCATCGGTCGGTGTCCGACCTAATTTCAACAATCCACAACCGATCCAAACTATGTAGGTTTTTTTTTTTACTTTTTCATCCACTACTAATCCGAACTCTAATTGAAAAAAAAAATTAGTTTATAATTATGTTTAACACTTAAATAAAACCTACACCTTTTTTTTGGAAAAATAATAGGCCACCATTTAGAGATTAAGAGGAACGAGAATGGAAAAAGAGGACTTGGGTTTCGTGAAAAATGTAGCTTAAAATTTTTTATGTTCAAGTCTTTTGTATTTTTTTCTATTTAGTTTTTATGTTTTTTAAAAAATAAATGAGTTTTGGTAGTTTTAAATTTTTATCTGAATATACAGAAAAAATTGTGGATGTTGAAGATAATTAAGATGGAGAAAATGGAGAGATTTAAGGAAGTGATGAGGGTTTAGTGTGAAAGCAAACAACTGCTTGCTCAGTTGGTTAGCATCCCTCCTTATAACTTGGGTTCGAAACTCCTTGACGGTAGTATTACTATTGAGTGAGACATTAGTATGTTTGTGGCAGTTATGTGCTCATTCCTCACCCAATACTTGCGGTGTTTCTAAGCCTTGTAATCCAGGCAATAGTTCCACTTCTACCAAAAAAGAAAGAGGGTTTAGTGTGAAATGTTCATATTGTCCAATTTTGAGGGGCAAAAAGTTACAATAATATCCCTATATATTTATTGAAAAAAAATATTTACAAGGGTTTTGAATGTAAAAAGCCTCAAAAAAGACAATTGGCTTAATTAATAGTATAGATATATAATTATATATTTTTTATTCATTGCCAATTAATAAATAATGTAATAAAAATAAATTTTGTTGCAGAGTTGGTGTACTAATATTGATGATAAGTTGCTATACTATAAAAATGGAAAAATCACAGAAATGATACTTCTAGTTGTACTACAATGTTTCAAATTTGATGTTCAAAAAGAATAAAAAAACAAAAATTAAGCTATGCGGCGTGGTCCACAACGTGTCCGCAGCGTGTTTACAGTGTGTCTAAAACATGTCACGTGGGACACACATTTGCCTTGTCACACACGTCCCACGCGTATCCAATGCATTTCCGACGTAGATACTTTTGATCAAAAGTATTCAAACGAGTCATCGATCCAAACTATGCGACAGTCTTGATGCACTCGTATCGCATGGTAAAGGCAAAAATTGGATCACTTCCGACTGAGTTGAAACACGAGTTGAACTGATCAGTCCGGCGGAGTTTGGCTGATAACATATTCATCCGCCAATCTTTGCTGAGGTTAGCTATTGAAAATTTGAAAGACATCATGACATGGGAAGGATTTAGTACAGAGTCAGTCCAAGACTAGGCCAAATTTTCCATGAATTCTGCCAGAGAGTAATTAAATCTCCTTTCTCATTTATGTTACAAATTTTCTTCTGTAATGAGATGTTAGTTTCTTAATTACATCAAAAATATATATTGGCAATAGCAATTGCGAATATAATCCACAAGTTCACAAGTTCACAAACTACATTAATGCTCAGACAAATATTTGAATGCTCGCTTGGGGTAGCAGGGGATCTAATGGACTAGCATTATCAAATAGCACCCTTTGATGTCTAGGTAAAATCAGCTGGCTTTTGTAATGAGATAACATCGGAATCGGACCTACAAAACTTACCTCCTCCCCACCTAGTAGTTGTTACTAACCCTTCTTGTGATTCCAATCTTGGCTGATCAAGTGACAACTCCCTAGCCCTAAGTTCAGCCAAACCCTTCCTTTTCTTGAACCGATGCCACGCTGCTTGTATAAAACATGCAGCCCATGTGCGCCAATGATGAGAGTAAAAACGGAACTTGTGCCTTATTTGCTTGCTATGTAGTCTACGAAATTGTGACGCTACAAACTTCAAGTCCTCTGCGATGAGTGCGAACGCTTCAACTTCAGCAATGGCTCTGACTGTACGTGTGGATGAAGGGAGAATGAAGCTTGGACGTGGATCAAGGACCCATGTGAGGAGTTCTTCCCCACAGAAATCTCCTGGGCCAATGCGGCATGAGTTGAAGAAGCCAGTACGGCCTCCGTTGGTGGTGTAGGAGTCTAAGTGACCGCGTATGATAAAGAGCATTTCATTGACCGGATCACCTTCACGCACCAAACATGTCCCCTGTGTGCATAAACCTGGCTTCAATCTCTCACATATGGCGTCTAGCATCCTCTCATCCATCTGATCAAACAGTGGGACCTAATTTTTATTTTTTTTCAATCAAGAAAAACACTGCATCAGCAACCACATAATTGATCATCACATCGCTTAAAAACAGTAACTATAAGATATACATATATAACTCATATTCATGAAATAAATATTAGAATTTCTCAGTATTGCCAAAGTAAGGGCTTACTCGTCGAACGAGATCAAGACAAAGGTGCCGTTTGATGTCTCTACGGAGATCCATAGGAAGACCCTTGAGAAGATATTCTTCATCAACGCCTCGAGTAGCCACCCATTTATATTGGTTGTGCCTTCGTACACACTCTCTCAGTTCCTTTGGAAGTTGCCTATGTCGCATCCATTGCTCTGTATCTCTTCGCTTTATCCTCCACTCCTCCAATCGAACAGTAGTCGATTGAAGATATGTCTATCGATAAACATTAAATAAAGAATGCATGATTGAGCACTCTTTGGAAAAAAGTGATGGAGATGGGTTAATTAATTCGAACAAAAATATAGTTGAATGGATAGGCTTACTTGCATATTCCCTATGAGCAGCCCAAAAAGCACCAAGCCGAGAATTGCAATTACAATGGCGAAACTAATTTCACCAACATAAGTGCTTGTCGAGAGATTCTGCCCTAAAGAGCTGCACAAATCGATAAAAATATCATCAGGCTTGTGTATGAGTGTGTCTAGTTCCTTGTTGGATCCAACCCGAAACAAAATATACCTCAGATTCCTCAGTCCCCACCAAAGACAGTAGAAGTACTTATCGAAGAAAGACGACGATGTAGTAATGCCAAAATTCAATGCGTCAGCGTATATACCAAACTGAAAAAAATTGTTACTTGGGTTGCATAGTTGTGTTATGTTGCTGGATTTAAACCAGGATATTCTACTTGAGCTATCCAACTTATGGCAGTCAATGAATCCAAACTGACATTGTGGACTCTGAAGACTGCAGACTTCTCTCCAACACGCCTCTTGTCTCTCAATCGATAACAGATACCAACATGCTCCTATTACCTTTTAAAACGAAGGAAAAAAAAAATTGGATCAAAGTTATGTCTTTGTTCAAGAACACAAAATACGAACAATTTGGATCAAAATGGTGAAGAAATTAAGAAAGCTTGTTCAAGCTGCTTCATTGACATATCTAACAAAATTGTGTTAGAATCAAGCTAAAAAGTCCAAAGTTCGGGTTTCAATCCTAAACTAAGTTTTAAAAACAACCTTTCATATATAGTTGATTTAAGTTTAAGCTGTCTCTAACTAATTATGTTTTAGCAAAATTTGTTTTTCAGCTAATATTTCAGTTACTTATCATATGACATTCAAGTAATAACGAAGGAAAATGTTTTAAGTACTTACATGACTTGCCAACATGTAGAGCATAAGGTTATAAGCTGCCCCTGCCCATTCAGTTTCTGTAACAACTCCTGTGGCCTTAACAATTTGTGATGAGAGTGGAAAGATAAGAAACAGCCTCGGTATATATTGAAAAATGATGCTGAAACGAAGTACATTTTTTGTATTCGTCATCGTTAAACCGTTTAGATTCGGAATTACAACCCAAAGTAAAACCTGCAATATGAGGAATATTTTCTCATTTATGAATCCCATATTGACATAATCAGAAATTCTTTATAGGGTTCTTTACCTGTGGAAGTGGTAGCGCAGCTACGAGTTCGATCCAGAATTCCTTAGCTAAGTACCTTGAAGCGATCTTCGAAGGATCAATAATAAGTTCCCCTCTACCAAATACACGAGAGGAAGGAGCAACATAAGCTGTTCGGAGCCGAACAAAAATCTGAATCATGTAAAACACATCGGCTACTGATCTTATCATTGTGAGGGCTACTTCAAGGGGTAGTGTTATATAAATGCACATTTCCCTCCGAGCACCGGGCAAGTAAAAAAACAGAGGATCGACAAAAAGAGAAACTAAACATGCAGCTAAGAAAATTTTGTTCCATCGGCGAATGAAAGGTCCTCGAGGATCCAAAATCTTCTTTTTCACTCTTTCGTAGTCTTCAGAGAAAACCCTTGATAGTACTTTAGCTTTCAAAGATCTGCCAGTTTTATCTGATGCCTCCTTTTGGGATTTGTACATGACCTTAATCACAGTATCTGCTTTGCTTGTTTTGAAATTT
The DNA here is from genome assembly GCA_002174775.1 of Macleaya cordata. Taxonomy (NCBI): domain Eukaryota; kingdom Viridiplantae; phylum Streptophyta; class Magnoliopsida; order Ranunculales; family Papaveraceae; genus Macleaya; species Macleaya cordata. Next base: position 141,984 of record MVGT01002031.1, on the reverse strand, counting down.
TTAACTTCATGATCATCTTGAAATCTGAAAAATTATGTACAGAATAGATTCAAGAACAGATCAATTGAAAACTACTAAACTGTAAAACATCAAATAATCCTAACAGAATAGACCAAAGTATGAACCCCATAATTGCAAACTAAAATCAAGAAACAGAACAGCAATTGCATTAAGTCCTGATTAATCATGACTTCAATAGAAAAAGTCAAAAAGAAAGAAAGAACCAGTAATTCCATATAAACTACCATTGAAAATTCTGAAAGCAATTGAGGGAGTTGGCAGACAAACCTTAAGGACCTCGAATTATAAGCCATTGGAAATGGAAGAAGTTTCTGTTGTGTCCTCAGTTAGTAGCTCTGATCTGATATATATAAAAGAAGGAAAAAGGTTCATAAGTATCTAGACATGAATCTCCAAAAAGTATGGGAGTGTTCAGTTCTTAGCCACAAGAACTAAAAGATCTTTCATAACTCCTTTTAAATTGGGAACCATGTGAGCAAAAGATGGAAACAAAAAATCAAACTAAAGCAGAAGCTGAAAGGGATCCTTCTCTCTTTTTGGAAACCAAAGACAAACATGTGATTAGTCTTTTCTTATATAAGTTCAAAAGATTACAGGTGGGTTCTTATTAAAATTCTAAAAACTTGTTTCTTGAGTTTCTCAAATTTCTTCAATTTAAGACAAGAAAAGTTCAAAATAGATTTTAAAACAAGGAAAATCAAGGCAGAGAATTGTATACAGGTGGGTTCTAATTAAAATTCTAATCTATACTAAAAATTGAAAAATGAAGTTTGAAAATTATGGAACTTTTAAATTTATCAACATATAATTAAAAATCCAATAAAAACAAAGACAAACTACTACTTGTTTGAATAATTAAACATAACAAGAAATAAAGAAAAAAAGAATAGGAAAATTTTGTGCTAACCTGCTTGAAGAATTTCATCCATCTCTATCTATCATTCTCCTCCTCAAGATTTTGAGAATCTCTCTATTGATTTTTTTTTTAATTCTTGAGAAATTAGACTAAAATATATCTCTCCAAAAAAAAAAAGAAAAATTTACGAGAACATAGAATTTGTTCTTGTATTTGGAGAGATGGGTTCTATTTTTATGTGAACTTTGTAGAAAGTGAACAAGAAAAGATAATTAAAAGAAAGAAATTCTGGTTAAGTTGAAAAAGAATATTTTCTTGAAATATATGTACATAAAAGGACAGAATGAATCATCCATCAATCTCCAAACAAATAGATGCTTTTATATGCTTCTTGATTAAAATAATCAAAAACCAAAGCTTACAAATAATGAAGTTGTCACACTCTACATTGTTATTTCTGTTTTGACTTTTTGAGTCTTTTTTTTTTTTTTTTTTGTCTCACTTTTTTCCTTGTTTGCTTCGCCTTTTCTTGATACTGACTGTAGTATCATCCTCCGAACATCTTGACCGTTAGATGGTTTTGGGGTTTTGTTAGTGTTAATCGGACCATCATCATCTGCCGTTCAGACTTGAGTACAACACGTGGAATTGGGAAATGTAAGATTTGTGGGCCACAGAGAGAGCTATATAAATATAATCTTACGTGGAACCTCCACGTGGAGTCATGGAACTGGTATCTGGGTATAATGAGTAGGACCATATGTGCCACGAAACACTGTAGGACTCACTTAGGCCAACTAGGCGAAGGTAATGGCCGGTAGGATGTCACTTATGGGTATCGTCCAAACCTTCGTGATGTGAATCTCGAGGACTATTCTAACGGTCTGAAGCTAGAGAGATAGACAAGCTTTTAAAGCGTGGGCACTAGGGCAGGCGAGGATGCTAACATCACACGTTGTACTACAGTTAAAGCCAAAACCGAGTTGCCAGCCAAGGTTTCGTCCACGCTAGGTAGGTTCTACAGCCATAATAAAGCACTTGCACCCTCACCCCACGACAGCGTCGATGTTATCATGTTTTAGCACTTGGTAAACTTAGGCAAATACTATGTACACCTCAAACCATCAAAACTCTTATTTTCTTTGGGATTTTGAAGTATATGGAGAGAGTCTATCGGGCGATAGACCTACTGTTGCCGTTAAAATATATGTCGCCCTAATAGTGGGTCTACCCCCAGAAGACTCTCAGTGGTAGTTTAAAATGAATTACTGGTAATTGTCATTTTTTCCTCTATCAATAATCAGTCTTTCTTTATCGAGTCAATCCAAATTCCGTAGTAATAGTTTCGGACACATCAATGAGGTCTAATCAGAGCAAGTCAACACGTTCTAAGAAAATTTTACAAATTGTTAAAAACGGTGACTCGAACGTAGTTGCGGGTTCAAGAGCTTAAAAAGTTGAATTTGGTTTTGACTTAATCTTGTCATCAACTGAACATAGAAAAGAACCAACTCGGGGAGGACCAAAAGAAATCCTCTCTCCAGTTAAAGTCTGCATCCTCCACCCGTATGGTTTTAAAGGGATTTTGGAATGCGTTATAAGTTAATTTGATCAAAATATGTGAGGGTGAATGAAATGTGGGAGCCTCACTAACCAAAGCGTGGAGTGGAAATGAGAATGAGAACGGAAACGCCAGAGCGACCAGTTAAAAAGTGTCCATAATTCAAAAATGCCTTTAAAGCATGAGCATCAGAATGTGTTTCAAAACAGAAGCGTGAGGTTTTAGAACGGGAGCATCACCCCTATACCACAATTATAGTTACTAAGGTATCACGATTTCGATTACTAAAGTGGGGCCTACCAACAACTAAAATCGAGTTTGGTGTATACAGTTGGTAGGAGCTTAGACTCGGGAATTTAGTTACTAATCTCATAAAAAAACACACCTCTTCAAACAAAACATGAGTTTGGTGGGAATGCCCATAACGGGGCCTTTTCCCAATGTTTTGGCAAGAAGCCTAATAAGGTTGAACAAAATGTTCAAATTGGCTTATCCGAAGATCTTCAAGCTAATATGGCCCAGTTTCAATTTCCCTATATAACAAACAGAAAAGACTCTTGTGTCACCATTAAGACTACAAAGTTCACCAAAGGATTAACCTTTTGGTTCAGTATATGCGGTGATGTTAACAACCATTCTCATATCCAAAGCATAAATCTCTCAATTGATTTCAACCATCTCATGGTCACGGTGAAGTTGTATCACATTACAACTTACAACAAAAAAAATGGATCACTTTCTATCATGGTTTAACTGAGCAGGATATATGATTTGAATCACCAGTTGGGGGTACCTGAGTTTAGTTGAATTCAGAATCTGGTTGGTAATACATAATAATGGTTGTGAATCGAAACCCACAAATGCACATATACTACATAATTCGCTCAGTCCTGGTAAAATTAGGTCCGGTACAAAGTTAACTTGTAAAAAACATGACCGTTTTCGATGATAGTGAGATGACGACAACATTATTCAGCAAGTGAAAGTTATTATCCTTGATTGTGAGATGGAAGGAGGTCATCTTAGACCCACCTTGAGTATCACATCGGATGATCGGATAAGTTAATTTCCGAATCCAAATCCAACAAAAAAATAATCTGACAAAAATTCCCAATCCAAATTCGAAATATGAAAATTTTGAATAAAATTCAAAAAAATCGGATACGAATTCGAATTTTCGACTATCCATTGAGAGCACGAGCTTCTCGTAGAAGCCTTCTAAAATGAAGAGAAAAAACATCTCCAATACAAATGGGGTCAACTTGTTTATTTTACCTATGTGGCACTTAATTAATTAAATTATTTTTGTTAATTGTAAAAGGATAAAGAAAAAATGAAATATTAAATGAAATTTCCTAAAAAATGAGAGAAAGAATGAAATATTTAATGAGATTTGCTAACAAGGATGGGAAAACATATTCTACGTGAACCTCTAGAATAAGAGGATGGACGAGAGGATGTCTTCACATCCTCATGCTACATCAACTTCACATTGGTACATTTGCACTGGAGATGGGTTTTTAGTTTCAATGTTTGCGTTTCTTACGTGGCACAACAAATTAGAGCTGGCCGCACTTGAATTGGAGAAACCATCGGTGTGGATGGTCACCTGAACACGAAGATTGAAAATGCTGAAAATTCAGCCCGTTCTAAAATATTTAGCCCATCCAAAATTTAGTGAAAATCAACAATACAAAAATGTCTAAAAACTTGCTGATCTTGAGGACTGATTTTTAAAGGGTTAGATGTTTTAGAACGAGGGGTTAGATGTTTTAGAACGAGGTGAAAGTGAAGGATGATCTTAATGCCTAATATCATGATACCTTATTTGATCTAGAATCAATTGTTTAGTATTTAAATCCAATGTTAGTACCAAAACAGAAACCATAAGGACCAAAATAGGTTTTACTGAGAAGTGGAAACCAATTTATCAGTTCATCTCATGTCTCAGTGACACTCATTGGGCATAGTTTAGAGAGACCGGGAGCTTGCCATAGTTAAGATATGAGTCAATTCCTCCGAACTCACTTCCCTATTTGCAGGTGCCGGTTAGTTGGTACAGTCTCTTGTTGTTTATAGCACAAACTTTGATTTAAACCCGCTAGTAACAAATTAATGATCAGATTAAAAACAGGCTCACCCAATTCTTAAAAACAAAAACACATTTATTTTATATTCCGCAAAATTGATAAAATGTCATCTCAGACCAAACTTAATAAACAAAAAGACATTTTAGAAGAAAAATAAAGACCCATTTAGACAAATTCAAATCCAGATTTCATAACTTAAAAAAAGACAAACACCCCCCTAAAAAGGTTGTAACATCATTCTTGCAAAAAATATTTGGAGAAAAGTTCTAGATGTTGCATCTTTAAATCACTGTAACTCTAAAATCATAGTAAATCATACACACGAAACCAAACAAGATAAAAGCAGAGATCTTGTTTCTTAAGTGCGCATCAAAATTTAGTATTCAAATCTTACAGTCACACAATTGGAACTCTTACAGTCTCTTTTGATCCGTCTCAGTGCCGCCAAAAGAGCAGATGGTGGTGGAAATTTGAAAATATGCAGTTCTCAAAATTGGCGCCTTGGCCTTTCTTCGGCCATGGATACTCGAATTGCTCTGCCATTCAAATCCTATATTGTACGAAAAATGAAATATGTTTAGAAAACAAAATTAAGACATGGAACAAGTTTGAATTAGAAATACTAATATGATTAAAAAAAAAATCAGATTCCATAACATACACAATAATGATAATGGCTTCTATAACAATTCTATAGATCGCTCATACGAAGTACATATCAGCAAAATAATAGAATCTTGAAAGAAAAGTACTACAAACTGAATAATATTTCATCTTTTCTTCCCATTGTATATTCGTCTACACTAATGTACACAGCCAAGACGGGATTCAGACAGTTTTCTCTTAGGATGTTGTTGACTCCTCTCAAGTTGTTACAACCACATCTCATGTCTATCAAAAGAAAATCTAATGTGTACTTCCCAGTTATGAGATTCATGCATTTGTCATCCACATCTCATGTCTAAAATGCACGTGAAGCCTACTAACGCTTGTAATAAGATTATAGAGACTAGAGAGTAGCTCAAGTGCATTATAGAGATTACAGAGTAGCTCAACTGCATTCCACACGTGTCACTACATAATACGTAAAAGTGGCATCTGAGATTTGCATAATAAGTTGTTTCATTTGGTTTCACGAAAGTAGGAGTAGCTAAAGGACGTGAGAATTAGTTGGTAAAATGTTATGGCGAATGACTAAAATATCTCATATATACTCACTTTTCTTAAAAGGTTTTCAGGTTAAGAAATGATCGAATGTATGCATAACTTACGACAGAAATTATCCAAACCCATCCACTCCTTGCATTATATACTAGTATAAATATAGATAAAGCATAATTAAAACCAAAGTTTGCAGAATTAATGACAGTAAAGGTTCTCAAATACTTACAACACCATCTAAGGATGAAATTGCATTGTTGACCTCCTCAGCAGAGCTGTAAGTGACGAACCCAAAACCCCTCGACCTACCACTCTCTCTGTCATAAACCACTCTAGCCTCCATAACTTTACCCTGCTCACTGAACAGAGTCTCAAGTGCTAAATCATCAACACCCCATGAAAGATTACCCACGTACACACGCTTAGAGGAATCAAAATTTCCCCCACCACGGTTTCCCCTAGAAGGGAAATCTTCCTTAGGAGGAGGAGGTCCATAATTCACTCTAATTGGCCTTCCACCGATTTCCTGCCATCAAAATTTCTCATTCATAGTTCAATTAGCTTCAAAAAACTTAAACTACTTATCTTCAGATTTTTCAAAAACTATTCAAGAATTCAACTGAAACAGTTTCAGCCTTTATAAAGACCATGGAATTTACATAGACGAAACAAAAAACACAGCATAAATGAACTTTACATAGCCATAAAACAGAGCATGAGAAAGCTATTTAGAGACCAACCAACTTCACAACACTACTTTCTCAAGTTCAGAAAACTATTAAGCAGAAAACTAGATTTTTCAAAATTTCGAGCACTCAACCGAAACAGTTTCAGCCTTTATAAAGTCCATGGAACTTGCATAAATCAAACATGAAACAGAGCATAAGAGAACTTACATAGCCATTGAATTGCTTTGCTGCAGCTTCAACTTCCTCAACTGAGGACATTGTCACAAACCCAAATCCTCTGCTTCTTCCAGTTATCTTGTCATATATTACCTGGTCATGAACAACTATTTCAGTCAAGCTAATTTTGGAGAAAAGATGAATTTTTGCATGAAAAAAATGGCTCAAAATAACCAAGATTTCTTAAACCCTAAAAAACCCAAAACACTTTCTGAATTTCTTGAACACAAAACTTGAAAAAATCGAGATTTTAAGAAAAACCCACCTCTACCATCTGGACATTTCCTGCTCGTTCGAACAATTCGGCTAGCTCAGCACTATCGACGTTGAAGGGGAGATTTCCCACGAACAGCTTCAAATCCTGGGAGAAATTCTGCTCACCTTCATCACTTGAGACCTCTTCTTCTTGGTCAAATTCTGAAGAAACTGCAACGTTTCGGACGAAACGAGAGGGTAAACTGTCGTACCTTCTCTCAGAGAGAAAAGAAGAGGTGATTGAAATGGGTTTGTTTGTGGTTTTTAGTGAGAGAGAAGGAAAGAGAAGAGAGATGGAAGGCTTATTGGTCTGTGAGAAGACCAGAGATTTAGGAGAGATAGATGGGAGGACGAGAGAAGAGGAAGCCATGTATGTGTTGCTGAGATACTCCCGATAAGGTTTGAAGGAGCTTTGGGAGGAGAGTGTTAAAAAGAAGTGATTCAAACCTAAATTTGCATTTTCGCTTCTTTTATCTTCGATTATATATTAACTTCCACCGCACCACTTGACTGTACACCCTTTTGAGGCCCATGTGAAAGAGCTGATATTGTGAGAGCTCATCTACTCGGTAGGGTACTTAGAAGTTTTAAGACGTTGTAAGTTTTAGAATCACCGTTGACTTACTTTGATTTTCAATCAATTTTTTTATGGTATTATAAGTTTTAGAATATGTTGATTTTCAACAAAGATGATCTACATTATAATGAGAACATTTTTTTCGAAAATTAATCTTCGAATCGTCTCCATTTAAATCCACAAAGTTATTTAAGAACTGTGTACCCATAAAAAAATTTCAAAGTTTTTGAACTGTTATCGTTGGAAAGAGTTGAGGCTCTCACTAAAAAACCTCGTTCCTACTCTCGAATCACACTCTCGCCATCCCGCTTCATAAGCTCTCCCAAACTTGGAACATCTTTTAATCGGGCTCTCCGTCGTTTCCGGCGCCCACACACCCACTCCAGCTCCACACTATGGTTACTTAATTTTCTAATGGGGTTAAAAGATTTTAAAATGATGGAAATATTTGTGAGGATGATCTAAATGATCATTAAAGAATAAAACCCTTGGATGGTCTTCCTGTAAACCTTACATGGCAGTGTAAAAGATGTGTTAAACTGAATGGAGTATTAATTAGGTGGGCTGAAAGTAAAGTTTCCCTTTGTACGAACAACAATGAACAACGTATGGAGCTTGATAATCACTTATTATAAGCTTGGAAAAAAGGTAGGGAAGATATTATTTAGAAAGAAGAATGCAAGTGACAGTCATAAGGTAAACGACAGGAGATGGATATTTTGACTGACAAAAGGATAAGCCGGTGCAAAAATAACACATCTAGGGATTGAAATAGGCCGGACTGGGTTGGACTCGAACCAGATATTAATCGGACGGTTAGAGAACCAACAGGACAATTAAGGAACATATTTTAACCGTCGGTACAATTTGTTAAACCTGGAACCAAGTATTTTCAATTCTGATCATATTCAGAAGTAGAACCCACGTATAAATAACTCAAGACTTTCTGTCTCAGACATGTATCGCATTCAATCTGGTACTTCATAATACGGATAATATCAGGATCCACTTACAATCAGGTATTACATGTTGAACAAAATTGAACCGGATTCAATCAGTTCCTAACTTCCAAGAAAGATAAACATTACCACTCCGGTAAGGCGGCAAATCAGGAAATACTGGAATCCCTAATTGAACTGCAAATAGGAATAAATATCTTGAACTCAAAACGTTCTCGATGGCCATTCATCTTGTGGCATGTCAGGAGAATACATACCCAATCTGGACCATCCATCTGATGGACAATCTATTGCACAAGGCGTGGGTGGTGACGTTTTCCCTTGCACGCCTATATCCTTCTGTGCATTGCGCAGAGTGTTCAAAAGATTAAAAGAGAAAGGATAATTGGATCTATATTTTCAACAGAAAAAAAAAAGTCCAACTCGAGAAAAGCATAAAAGTTGGCGAACAAGGAGTTAAAAAAAGAAGAGTTTCTATTCCTGTGATGCAGAAGCAGCTTCTTTTAGACATGATCTCATTATCTTTCCAAGCTTCGAACAAGCTTCAAGGCACAACTCCATTGCCTGATCATAAACAACATGCACAATGTATGTTATGAAATGGAACTTATTCTTTTACAAACAACATTGACGAAGCTGCATACCTTTTATGATTCAGAACTTCAAATGAAATTTGTATGGCTAAGTTGGATGTTTCTGAAGAGTTATAAATTTTTACTGGTTATTGAAGTTTTTGAAGCCTTGGAAAGTTGGAACTCAACTCAGGGCTCAACCACAGGCCCTGTCTTAAAACATTTTTAGGTTAGTAAGATCGGTCAATGCAATATCAGGAAAATGTGCACCCCTTCCACTCATTTTAGAGTCATGACCTAATTCAACACAGAAAATACCATTTAAAACAAAAGAGTTGATACAGTAACTTCTGTGCACCCTCCAAGGTTCTTTGTTTTCTGAAATGTGCTCCAAGTTTTTCAAAAGAGCATATTATACGATAAAGATTTCCTAACCAGGTTTTACTTATTAATGGGTTCAGATTACATAGATCCCAAGTTTAATATTATTTATTTGATGTTCAAAAGGAAAATAAAACAAAAGATAAAAACTAGTGCTCACTAGTCAGTTCAAATGAAACAACATTATTGATAAGTCATAGACGACTTTTCATATCAATTTAAAGACCAGGGTTGATATATTGCATTGCCATATATGTTAAACACATCCAGAGGGTTAATTTCATAATCTTCTAGGTCAACATAAGCCAGAAAAATGTGATAACTGTTCTTACAGCTCCTGTATTTATTCATATTGTCCGAAATAATATGATGATTAGGACTTTTGATCATGAATCATGTTCGAGTTTTTTCTTTTTATCAGTTCATTTTGTAACAAGTACACACCATTGTTTAAGAACATGCCATTCTCACATCTAAGTACATTATAAGTTGACATAGATACACTGTTTCTATATTGTACTACTTGACATGAACTAAAGTAATAAAGAAATGTGTCTTAACAGACAAAATAAACCGTACTGACATATTCCTGGCCAGTCCGCCTAACATTTCTTAACTGTTTCAAATAGTGAAACAAGACCTTATCTTTTGTATATAAACATAAATGAATACCAGAAAGTTCTGGTATAACTTTTATCCAAATGAGAACGATAATAGCAAAAATTATGTGAATTATTTGCGTATAGCAAATTAACATACCTCATGAATCTTTGGAGTTGACCATTCTCCAGTAAGGGTTAGCTGAGTGACCTCATTACGAGAAGGCATTGACGTTATCATGAGACTCCCATCTTGACAACTTTCTTCTTCTGTTATAGGATCTATTACAAGGTTCGACCCGAGAGAAGACTAGGACACCCAAAATGCAGAAAGAAAAAGAAAAGAAGAATCAAACAGTGACAAGATGAATATCAAATATATCTTAGGGGAATAAGCTATTTGGGTAGGTTGCTAAAGTAAATTTGAATCTGAAAAAAAAGAATGCTTGAAGTACACATTTAGTTTCTACAGAACATGGCTGTCCTTCAAGCTGTTATTAGCAACAGAATCCATGCTTGACAATGTCTTCTTAAATAAACTACCAGATATTAACATTATACTGAATGACATTAAAGGATGAAATAATTTATCTGTATAAATAAAAACAGTCAAAGGAAAATGTTATGTGTTGGCACATACCACAGAAACTGAAGTAACAAGGTCAAACATCATAATCCCTGCATCTGCTAGGGCAAGACTTGCACAGGATATCACAACTGGAAGATCACCTACAAGATTTAAATTCAAGGATATTCAGAATCTCCAGAACATGACCAGTGCTTGACACTATTAAAACTTTAGTAGATGATATATATATATATATATATATATTTGAATTGTAGAAGAAAGATATTTGGATTTTGGAAGCATGATTTATACCTCCTCTAGCACTATCACCTCCCATTTTAAGAATAGCTATGAAGCTTTATAAATAATTTAATAGTGAAAAAGGAAATCTTCAACCTAATACATGTTATAAGAGTAGTAAAGCCTCCTCGTAAACCATTAAGGACCCATGAGCAATAGCTAACAGGAACTAATATAAACAACTAACCAGAAAAGAGAGAAAGTTTAATGATCCAACAAGTCTAATTAAAAAATAAAGTCTAATGATCCAACAAGTTGCAAGACTTTGTCTGAATTCAAAATGAGAAGCAGGACACAAGAGATGTTAATTAACAGAATAGGATTATAAAGAGCATAAGCAAGATAGAAGTTTCTGAATATTACGGAAAAATTTTCTGAGAAGATAGAACATCAATGATCCTCCAAGGCAGTCATAGATGCCTTGACCCATTATTAATATGGAAAATGTGGAACTGTAAACTTACTGCCACCAGATTCCAACACCAATGCAAAAACATCAACAGTTGTCTTTGGAAAACTCTCTAGTAAAATAGCACCCTCCAAAGCTTTATGAAGCATTGCTGAGAACTCCTTGTGGTCTGAACCCTGAGTACATAAAATTACACAAACAGAAATGCATAAAATGGACTATCTTTTTTTTTTTTGAAAGCTAAGCATAAAGGGACGATCACAGCTGCAAAAGATAAAGTTACATACCTGTCCACGAACTGAAGTAGAAAATGTAGTGTAACTGACATTACAATTCAGTCGACCTATATCACTGTACATCATAGCTTTCTTACTTTCTCTTGGACCAAATCTGAACCAGAAACAATCAAAATGCAATTAAGTGAAACAATGACAACAAGGTAAAGAACTAAAAAGATGAGTTGAAAGAACTACTAGGAAATTTATGAGTCCTTGGGTCGTCTAAAACAACATTGGAGTACTCATATCTGGAATAGGACCCCTCATACAACAGGTCCCACTTAGCAGATATGTCCAGGAAAAAAACTGACCAATGGGATAACTACAGCCATCTCCTTCACCGCATTACTTTGGCAGAAGAATGGCCGAGAAGCAACACAAAATTTCTGGGGATATGGTTATAATTTATCTGATTAGTCAATTGTGACATGGGTTAACTACAAGTAATAGTCATACAAAAAAAGAAGCAAAAGTTAAAGGAACTCTGGAAAACAACTGCAAGGAATTGTGGAGAAGATGAATTTTCCTGAGGTATAAGATATACTCACACGGATACAATGACCTTGGTATTTCCAAACTCCGCATATGCAGATCCTGATGCCGCATTTACTGCACCAGTCCTCAAAACTGCAAGGAATGAAAAGGTGCATAAAAAGGGAGGGAAAAGGGAACCTCAAAGGTTATCATCACCTGATCAATTAACTCAACCAAACATAAAACCATTAAGGGACTAAAGAGTAAATCAGACTGAACAATAGAATATTTTCCCTTTACTGGAGTTATTAAAAAGATTAGGATAACATTCTTTAAGTCTACTGGCCTCATTGGAGGAAAGGATACAAAATAAGAGTTGTGTGTTATCACAATTTACATGGAAAGCTGACTACAATTATGAATGCGGAGGTCCTATATTTGTAGAGGCCACCTATGCTATCTTTAGTTTAAGGGGATCAAGAACGTACAATTAAATCCTGAGACCTGTAGATAGTGTTCAAGCCTTCTATCAAGATGGTCAAAAAATTTCTATGTCCTTGGACTTTATTGTACGATAACCTTCAATAACCTAATAAAATTGTTAAAAACTAATTTTGGATGTCTCAATTCTCTATCAAACTTCATCAGAACACGGGCATTGATATGGTATTGAAACTACACGCATGCATGACAAGAACTAAACAAGTTAAATGCATGGATACCTTATAGATTATTACAAACAAGCCTTTACCAAGACCAATAGAAGGGAAATCGTTTGCAGCAAATTAAACTGTTCAAAGAACTAAATGGTTCGAGTATTAGAAACACAAAGATAAAAATCAGGATTAGAAGGATTCCAATTTATAAATAACAAAGCAACAGTTAAAACTAAAGCATTAAAATGTGGATTTTACATTGTAAGCTACACACTAATGCCACAGAACAGGGGAAATAAGGGTATAAATTTTGTTCTCAACACCATTTAACCTAAACAATCAAAATGTGATAATACCCAAATTCATCTAAGGAAAATAATCAAAACCAACCATGAAACAATCAACATGACCAACAAAATCCCTCTATAATTTCAAGACGAGATATTTAACAATACAAAATAAATGGTGAGAGAGTGAGAGAGAAGTTACAAGCAGGGCGACACTGATGAAAGCCTCGGCCATCAGGACGAACCCAATCGACATCTTTGAAGATGGGTTTTTGTTTTCTCTGAGAAGGAGAAGGAGAATACGTCGTTGGAGCGGTCGCAGATTTCCCAGCCATCTCTCTGTCTCTCCCTCAATACTTTCCCTCCGGTGAACTACAACTCCACCCCAGACAGGAACCAGCACAATCCGCTTTCTCTCTCTACTGTATCTATCTGTATTCCGCTAACATGCGCCGGAGTTGCCTAACATATTTCGCCATTTGGCCATTCCTCAGAGTTAGGTGGCGTTTGTTTTTTTTTTCTGAAATCTGAATCTGAAATCTGAATCTGAGACTTCCTGAGTTATCTGGATATGAGATCATCTGGATCTAACTTGATTGAATTTAAGTTTGTTTGTTTTTTCATCTGAATTCTTTTAATAAATTATGTCTGATTGACTTTTTGACACTTTTGCCCTTATTTATATTAATTTCTATGGATCGATCATCTCTCCTTCTCTTCTTTCTACTCCCTCTTTTCTTTAATTATGTTCACTAATATAATAAGAATGTAATCCATCAGCCGTTGTTAAAACTTAATTAACACTTGTAATTTATAAATTGTAGGGAGAGACCATCTATGAAACTACATATTAAATTTATTATGGGTACTTTCAAGAGACTTATTTGAAGTTAAAAAGATCTATGCTGTCACATTGAACAAAATTACACTCATCATCATCTAAGTAAGACAAACAGAGCAAGGGAATATATGACAAATTTGCAATAGATGATGCGAGTCTCTGCGTTTCTATTAAAAAAAAAAGGTATGGGATTGCTTCATATAACCTTCACTTTCTTACACTAAACAGCAAAAAACAACAACAAAAAAAAAAAGTAAAAAATTACATACGTTTCCAACAAAAAAAAAAGACCAATAACAAGGTCTCCAAGGCATCTAAACCCTTATGAATCGGAAGTTCATAGTGAATAAAAATAAAAATAAGTAATTGAAAAGTAAGAAGATATTTTTTTTTTATCAACAAAAGTAAGGAGATATTGTTTCTCTTGTTCAGTAGAGTTACCTCCAATCTCCACCTGACTGAAATTTGAGATAACTAAAAGTAAAAGAAAGAAACCCTAAACATTATAAGATGAGATTTCACAAATCCTTTGTGAAATCGATTCGCACAAGCAAGGTACCGATTAAGTAAGGAAAAAAAAATTGATCCATGTAATGTAATCATCAACTGATTTTGATTGCTGTGAAAACGTCGGTAAATGCGAATGAGCAACTAAATCAAGGCTAGTTACTGGTTTCAACAACTCTAACAATCATGGAGTTACGGTTTTGGAAGAAATTTCAACTACAAACCAACAAGAAACTAAGAAGAAATTAAATAAAGATCACTACTAACCTCTAATGGTGATGAAAGAGATGGATGAAAGAGGAGATTGTTGGCCGGAAGCTCGCTCTTAAGTCCTCCACGTTGAAAATAATGGCAAGATGATAAAAACCCTTTTACATATTTGTTTGAGGCTAGTTTTGTCATTTTTGAAATATCTGGAGGACAAAACCGTAAATTGGGCGACTCAGACTTCTCAATCCCTTTTCAGTACAAAATCTTTACTGAAAACTTTGAGGGTGTATTCAGATGTTTTGCTGACTCGAGTTCCGACTCAGATTCTAAAAAAATAAAAAACAAACAAACTGAATTCTGACTCAAGCCCAACTCAGACCACGAGTCAGATTCAGACTTGTTTTCAGAAAAAAACAAACAGGCTCTTAATAAGGAGGAGAAGAAGGGTCTCTTTTTAGGTGTTGTTAATACTGGAATGTATCGTCCGATACGTGTCGATTTTTAAGGTACCGAAATGATACATTCCCAGAAATATCAAATTCCCTAGAAGTGTATCGATTTGTCTCCGTTTTTATCACCGAAATAAACGAGTGCTATTTTGTGCACCCACTTTAAATGAGGGTGCACATCACTGCAATCATCCATCTATTTATTGCTATGCAGTCAACTCACTTATATTTGACTGCAAATCAATAAAGCGCCCTCATGTAAACTGGGTGCACAAAATAGCACTCGAAATAAATCAATACATATTATGTTTGTTTTGGTTAAATTTTAAAAAAATAAAAAATAAATCGTTTCAAAGGGATTTGAAAATGCCTAGGATGGTAATTACAAAAGGGAGCGGTTTGGTGCAATCACTATATTGCCATCACTGTTACAATAGTATATGGGGCCCACATATAGATGAATCAATGGCGGATTTTTTTTGAGGATGTTCTCCTCACTATGTCTATCATTCTCACCAAAATCAGCTAATTTTAAAACTTGTAACCCCATCATCTATTGATGCAATTTAATGGTAAAAATGAATGTCAATCACCGTTAATTTTTAAAAAATTGGATGACTGAATTGCCAGTTTTAAAATGAGCTGATTTTTTTTTTAGGATGTTCTCTTCACCATGTAGACCATCCGCACAAAAAATCAACCTTTAGTTCATCTATATGTGGGCTCCACAAGCTATGGTGACCCAAAAATGTCACAGTGATGGCAGTATATTGATAGCACCGGAACAGCTCCCATTTCAAAATCCCTAATGGAGAATGAGATGATTGGATCGAAAAAGAAATGTCTGAAAAGAGATCAAAATCCACAAATCAACGGCTCTCATTCTAAGACCTCTAACCAAAAGCCCTCAATCAACTTTTGAAAGTAAATTTAATTTTAAAATTCTTTTTATATTGTCTTTTTATAATGACATAAAAAGATAAAATATGGGTATAATTGAAAGTGAATCAAAATGGAGTTTTTTTATATTTTGTTATTAAGAAGTGGCTAAATAGACATATAATTTTCAAATATTAGTATTTGTACAAAGATAAAAATTTGTGTAGTAAATAGTATTTTGCAGTTAACCAATTTGATTTTTGTTATTGGCGGCCCCAATCTTGTTGGCAATCCCTTATCTTGGTAGACTTTTTTTTTTTTAGAGCTTGAGTTGGAGAAAGAAAGAAGAGAAAAAACAGTGGAAAAAGTGTCCAATTCTTTGCCACTCCATTTGTTCATTTAACAGAAGAAAAACACACACGTTTGAAGAACTTTCTGTCTTTTTATTTTTAGATTTCAGTGACCCCATTTTTTTTCTTGTTGAACTTTCTCGCATAAAAGAGAGAATCCCAAGTCCTTTATTATTATTTTTTTATTTTTATTTTTTTTTGGAGTAAAATGGAATTCTTAATGTGGCATAAACTAAGAAAGACGATCAATCTGAAGATGGCGCCTACTACTACTAGTCAACAATATTATCTCCCTCACGAGTTAGTTTTGAAAATTTTCTATAGGCTTCCTGTTAAGTCTCTGTTAAGATTCATTTGCGGTTGCAAGCTCTGGTACAACTCTATCCATCATCACCTCCACTTTGCCGCCTCCCACTTTCTTCAATCCCAAAAGAATCCCCGTCTCATCTTCAGGTTCCACAACTATTTCCGTTTTCATGGGTTCTTCTACTTTGGAGAAAGATGGTGTTGATCTTCGTAAGTTATTCTCATTAACACTTGGTTATCAAAATCATCAAAACAATATCGATGATTGTATTAGTAGGATGACACTGGTCGGTTATTTTAATGGTTTATTTTATTTTTCATCATCTACTTTCGGTCTTTCTCTAACACCAAGATTGATGATTTATAACCCTAGCAGGCGTGAGAGAATGAACATCAAATGTTGTATTTCCTCTGAAGGTATTAACAATTTCGGATTTGGGTTCGATTCCATAAAGAATATAAGGTGATCATCGTCCCTGTAGCACCCCAAAATTTGATTAGTGTATGAGATCTACACTTAACATAATTAAGTGTAGTAACCCAATATTTTTATGGACTTGGGCATTAGTCTATTAGATTAGATGGTCTAACCCAATATTTGTGTGATGGACTTGAGCATAAACATGAATCTATAATTGAGTGGGCTAGGCCCATCTTTATTTTCTTTGGGTTAAAACAACCCAACATGTTATATATTAGTTCTAAATTCGTATTTATATCTGTTAGTATATTTTGGACCCAGTTTTGGACATTTTATGCTCTGAAATTAGCTTGAGCTATTTCTAGTGAAGTTGTAGCTCTTTGAATCTAGTTTTCAGAATGGTAAGGCTTGTGATATTTGGACTTATGATCTGTGAGTTATGGTCATTACAGTAAACCATGTACATATGGACTAACATTAAGGAATAATGTTTGTTCACCCAAAACTTTTGATTTAGACCACAAGATCATTTTGATTGATA
>MVGT01002031.1:108629-123938 GCA_002174775.1 Macleaya cordata | reverse complement strand
GATCTAATGCAAGATAAAATGTGGTGAATATGAAAGTGAGATGATTTAATAAAATCAATGGTCAGTAAGCCCTAATGGCTTTCCACAAAAATGTAGTTCCCGCAGAAGACGTTTCTTGATAATCGTGGTTGGCTCACCGGAACAAGCCCTGACTGGTAAGATTAATTAAAAACATTAATCTGATATTTGTGGCAGTTCGTACATAAATAAAAACGTGGCTAAAAGGCCCTGGAAAACACAAACAGCAATGGTTTTGTGACATTTTAGTCACACTGCAGAGTTTTCAGCAACGCTTTTAACTGAAAATCGTGGTTTCTGCTGTTGCATATGTGTTGTTGCATTTTTAAATGTGTTTCCTCATTCATACATGTTTGAATCTATTATTTTTGGTTAGTTTCCTACTGAGCTTGCTCACCCCGATAATTTTCCCCCCACAGAGTTCGAGGAGGGTGTTGGAGCGTAGATCGTGAAATTGACGATCGTGGAAAGACTTACTTTCTAGCATAATTTGTAGGTGTGCTTAATTTGTTTGATCACACTACTTTATGTATTATATCACAGGGATTATGGGATGCTTTAAGTTTTATTTTGGTTTGGAGAATGGTTTTATATGTTGGAAATGTAATTTTTCAAGTTTGGTTTTGAACTCAAAATCTGATAGTACTGTGATGTTTGAATTGTTTCTCTTAATTATGAGATCAGAATGATGTTTCGTCAGTTTGATTATTTTCATAATATACTCTGTTAGTTTTTCTTAAAATTTCATAATTTTTGAATTACTTATGGTCTAGTTTTAATAGGGTAAAACATCATATCACGTTACAGAATTTCTACCGTCAGTGCAGATGGACCCTGTTACGGTTGATTTTATAGTATGTTATGTTTTCCAAATTGAAAAACTTTCTTCTGTGATATTTTAGATCTGTTTGTCTATTTTCGTTTAGTTTTGGAATGAATTAAAAATAATTTAAGATGAATTATGTATGTACAAAATAATAGATCTGATGCAGATTCTAGACAGATTACTATATGTCTAAAACACCTATTAGTTTGCATAAATCTTTTGATTTACTTTATTCAAACTTAGTTAACCATGAATTAATATTTAATTACTCTTTTGAGTTAATTTAGTTGACCTATTATGGTTGAATTTTATGGAATAGAGAAAAAGAACTACTAATTTTTGTTCTTACAATACCTATAATTACGTATCCTTTTAATACTCTTCTTTTCAAGTCTAATTATTTGAGTTCGATTATAAGATTTGAAAAGTGGGGTGTTACAGTTCCTAATCATTCTAATGATGGAATGATCTATACATTAGGAACCAAGTCGTGGAGAAGGGATTACAAGCCCTCACTGCTTGTGGAATTTATACTAAACCCATCATCTATAATGAATCTCTCTATGGGAGGACTAACACCACTAATTCACACTTCATGGTATCATTCGACCTCCACGAAGAGAAGTTCAAAGTCATTGAACTCCTGTATTTTAAAGGACAAAATTAAGCAAGTTTGGATCGAGGAGACTTTTCATCTTCCCTGCAGCAGCTGCGGGAGAGCTCAGATTGGGGGCATCCTCTATGATCAGGTTTTACTGTACTGGTTCAAGGGGGGTCAAAGGTTTCGATTCTATGATCTCCACACGAAAGATATGATCAAAGAGGTACAACACCTTGCTACTAGTCACCACTTAGTTGGTTACGATCTCATGGCCAGTTATGTGGAGTGTGAAGAAGAGAAAATCTGTCGATTGATTGATTAATGAAATAACACAATACAAAGTGTTGATATACAAGACTAAAAGAAAAAGACAAGAATACCCATGTTACAAGGAGTAAGTACAATAGTATCCTTAACACCCCCCGTCAAACTCACGATGTAGCAGTTAGTAACATCGAGAGTTTGTCAAGCAGAAAACGGAAACGTGCAATAGTGTGGGACTTCGTAAAGAAGTCTGCCAACTGCATAGTAGAAGAGACAAAAGGTAAAGAGATGGTGTCCTCCTTGTAATGATGGCGCACAAAGTGACAATCGATCTCAATGTGCTTAGTACGCTCATGAAAGACAGAATTCTGAGCAATGTGAATGGCACTCTTGTTGTCGCAGTACATTGGGGTAGCAGAGGAGAGGGAAACACCCATATCTCCAAGTAACCATCGTAGCCAAACAATCTCAGCAGTAGTGGTAGCCATAGCACGATACTCGGCTTCGGCAGAGGACCGAGCAACAACAGATTGCTTTTTACTCTTCCAAGAAATGAGAGAATCACCAAGAAAAACACAAAAGCCAGTAGTAGATTTACGATCCGTACAATCACCGGCCCAATCAGCATCAGAAAAAGCACGAAGCTCCAAAGAAGATGTGGAAGGAAATAACAAACTCTGATGGAGTGTGCCACGGAGATAGCGTAGTATACGAAGAACGGCAGCCCAGTGAAGAGTCGTAGGAGAGGAAACAAATTGACTAACAATGTGTACAACATACGCAATATCAGGTCGAGTAATGGTAAGGTAAACCAAACTCCCAACAATGGTGCGATACAAGGTCGGATCAGCGAGAGGAACGCCATCAGAGGGAGAATAACGTACATTGAGCTCAAGAGGGGTCTCAATTGTCCTGGAGTCTGTAAGACGAGCTCTCTGGAGGATATCAGCTGCATACTTAGACTGGGATAAGAGATAACCCTTGGGAGAATTGGCTACCTCAATACCTAGAAAGTAACGAAGGGGTCCCAAATCTTTCATCTCGAACTGATCCTGAAGTTGAAGCTTCAACTGACCAATCCCATCAATATCATCACCAGTCAAAATCATATCATCCACATACAAAAGAAGAAGAATGCGACCAGCTGAGGTAGAACGAACAAATAAAGCAGAGTCATAATCACTAGAGCGGAAGCCGAAAGAGCCAATAACGGTAGAGAATTTTGCAAACCAAGCCCGGGGAGCTTGCTTGAGACCGTATAATGCTTTTCGAAGTCTACACACCTCGCCTGGTTTGTGAGGAACACCTGGAGGAGGGAGCATGTATACTTCTTCTGAGAGATCCCCATTTAGAAAAGCATTCTTAACATCAAGTTGCGAAAGATTCCACTTGTGGACTGAGGCAACAGCAATCAAAGTGCGAACAGAAGTCATTTTTGCAACCGGAGCGAATGTTTCCTCGTAATCAATGCCATACTTCTGAGTAAAACCACGAGCAACAAGGCGAGCCTTATACCGCTCCACTGAACCATCTGACTTAGTCTTTATTTTGTACACCCAACGACTACTAACGGCATGCTTATCTGGAGGAAGAGGTACCAAATCCCACGTGTGTGTCTTGTGGAGCGCATAAAGTTCTTCAGTCATAGCCTGTTGCCAAAGAGGATCAAGAACAGCCTCCTTATAGGAAGTGGGCTCAGAGATAGAGTGAATGGAGGCTAAAACAGCAGTAAAGGGAGAGGAATAACACGAGTTAGAAAGATGATACAAACCAAGGTGAGAAGGAGGCTTACGGTTACGTTGGGGATAACGAGGAGGTGCAAGATCCACATTGTCAGAAGGTGAAGGAGAGGCCGTCGAGGGAGGAGGATGAACATCTGTAGAAGGACCAACTTTACCCCTGCGAGTATAAGTATGAATAATAGGAGGGGGATCAGAAGAAGGAGAAACAACAGAAGTAGGTAATTCATCAATATTATCAACAAATGGGTCAATATAAGCTAATTCAGACTTTGAGACAGTAGTTGGATCTGTAGGAATAGAGTAAAAAGGAATATGCTCAAGAAAAACAACGTGACGAGAAACATACAACTTTTGTGCAGTAGGATCATAACACCTATATCCCTTCTGTCCCTCACCATACCCGAGAAAAACACACATAGCCGATCGGGCAGATAACTTAGTGCGATCAGAGTGTGGACGAAGAACAAAACAAGTGCAACCAAACACTTTCAAGGAAAAGTAATCAGGAGTCTTACCAGTCAAACGCTCAAAAGGAGATATGCCAGAAGTGAGGGCAGTGGGAATCATATTGATTAGGTGAACAGCAGTAAGAACTGCCTCCCCCCAAAAAATACTGGGAACAAAGGCTGAAAGCAGCAAAGAACGAGCAGTTTCAACAATGTGGCGATGTTTTCTTTCAGCGACACCATTTTGTTCAGGAGTGTCGGTGCAAGAAGACTGATGAATAGTCCCATCAGATGCAAGTAGCTCCTCAAAGGATTCAGAAGTGTACTCGCCACCCAAATCACACCGAAAACACTTAATAGTTGCAGAGTATTGTGTACGAACTAGAGCACGAAAAGCTTGATAGACAGCAAAGAAATCAGATCTACGTTTCAATAAATAAACCCAACAAAAACGAGAATAATCATCAATAAAGGAAACATAATATCTAGACCCGCCCTTAGTAGCTATAGGCGCAGGCCCCCACACATCAGAATGTACAAGATCAAAAGGTGCAATAGAAATAGATGAACTTCGATTAAAAGGCAAGGCAGAAAACTTAGCAAGTTTACAACCACTACAATCTGAAATATCATGAGTGTGTAAAGTGCCTAAAGCCCCAGTTGAGGCCAAAAACTTTAAACGTGAACCAGAAACATGTCCAAGATGTGAATGCCATAAGTAAAAACTAGAAGAGGAAGGACTTAATCTAAAAGATGACAAGTCAACTGTAGATGCCACAAAATCTGGAATTTGAAGTGTTTCCATCACATACAACCCTCCCTCTTTACGGCCTGTCCCAATCAGCTTCTTTGAATGAAGATCCTGCACAACACAAGAGGTAGGAGAGAAATGAACAAAGTACCCGGAGTCACATAATTGACTAACAGAAATTAGATTAAAGGTAAGTTGAGGAATGCAATAAACATCAGAAAGTGTTAAGGTAGACGATATGATGGAACCAACACCCGCCAATGATAAAGGAGTACCATTGGCCGTTAGAACGGGAATATGAGAGGTAGGGGCAGATATGGAAGTAAAGGAAGATATATCATGTGTCATATGATGCGTGGCACCTGAGTCAAAAATCCAGGTGGACCGAGATATACCTGAAGGAGCGGAGGAGGACAAACCTACAGAGGTTGTAGCTAAGGCAGTAGGCTGCTGAGTTGAGAGAAACTTCTGAAATTGCTCCACAAAAAGAGATAATGGGGGAGATGGCACAGATGACGTATCTCCCGAGGAAACGATGGCAGCTGTATGTGTCTCTTTCAATTTCGAGAGCAGTGGAGATCCCTTGTTACCTAACTTAGGGCATTGAGCCTTCCAATGACCCTTCTGTCTGCAGAAACTACACTCATCAATTGATACTCTAGTCTTCTGTCTATTTTGAGAACCAGAATATGATTTAGAGGAAACTGCTAAAACTGTCTGAGAAGGCACTGGGAGTAAGCCTTTTCCAACATGCGACTTGAGGCGCACTTCTTCAGCAAGAAGTTCACTAACAACAGAATCAACAGAAGGGAGTGGGGTGCGATGAAGGATGGAACCACGTAGTGCCTCAAATTCATCTCGGAGAGCCATTAGAAACTGAACAAGTCTTTGCTCCTCTCTATAAGTACAATAAGGTGCATATGAACTCAGGTTAGTGGGCTCTGTGAGAGCTAATTGATCCCAAAAACCTGTCATGATGGAGTAAAATTCTTGTATACTCTTGTCCCCTTGTCTAACTGCTCTAATATCTGTCTCTAGCTGATATCGCTTGGCAAAATTTGACTGAGTAAACAATCGTGCCAAGTAATCCCAGACTTCTTTGGCAGTTGAGTACTTTGCCAATTGCATACCAATAGAGAATTCCACAGAATTGTTGAACCAAGTAATAATTTTGGAATTATTAGTCTCCCAAGTTGCCACCAATTCTTCATATTTTTCGGCCTTTTTATCGGAAGGAAATGCTAAAGTACCGGTTACATAACCCCAAACCTTCTTTCCAATCAAGAAATTTTTCATAACATAACTCCAATATGCATAATTATCACCATTCAACCTCACACTAATTGCTTGAAGATCATCTCTTTCACTAGACATGTTAAGCAACTAAAGGTTTCAAGAAGCTTAACTAAGTTATTTTGGTTGCAGCAAAATAACAAACAGGTGTGATGCAAAAGAAAAGAACCAGTAGTGATTGTGATGCAAATCAGCTGCAAATATCACTTGCAAAGGGAGTTGAATGCAGTGCAAAGAGATCAAATAAAGACCAAGAAAAGGTGCTGCTACATTAGGAATTTAGTTGATGTAAAGGGATTAGATACCAGTAGTGATTGTGATGCAAATCAGCTGCAAGTATCACTTGCAAGGGGAGTTGAATGCAGTGCAAAGGAATCACGAAGTGCTGATTTAGTAGTGCAAATATCACCAAAGGAGAGAAGGAATCACAAAATGTGGATGCAAAATCACGAGCTGCTACTGCTTCCTGCTATTGCTACTACTTGCTGCTATTGCTACTACTTGCTGAAAAAAAGTGTTGTCCAAGCTCCTAGCTGGTGTTGCAAACAAGAAATTTCATGGGAGAAAGCAAGACAAAACCATAGGAGTTGCAAAGGTCTACTCACAGCAAAACCCTAGATGGGTGCTCTGATACCATGTTAAGAAGAGAAAATCTGTCGATTGATTGATTAATGAAATAACACAATACAAAGTGTTGATATACAAGACTAAAAGAAAAGACAAGAATACCCCTGTTACAAGGAGTAAGTACAATAGTATCCTTAACATGGAGAACTTTATTTCTTTGGAAACCATGGTGCAACAAGTACTGGAGTAGAAGATCATACTGTCAATAATAATGATACTCCAATAGCATCCATGACGGTGGAGCAAAGACAACAACGACCAACAATGGTAAGTGATGCTTATCAAAAAAAAAAAAACAATGGTAAGTGATGATGATGAGTTCAAAAACGGAAGAAGCAAGATAGGCAATCTATTTTCTTTTCTTTTTTTTCGTTATGTTATTTTTCAGTTTACATTTTTCAAAAAAAAATTTAATGTTTGTTTGAACAGATTCTT
Organism: Macleaya cordata; assembly: GCA_002174775.1. Lineage (NCBI taxonomy): Eukaryota > Viridiplantae > Streptophyta > Magnoliopsida > Ranunculales > Papaveraceae > Macleaya > Macleaya cordata. The sequence continues at coordinate 116,935 of MVGT01002031.1, read as the reverse complement.
ATAAAGTCACTTGTTTATTATTTTTTATCAGAATTATAGAAGTTGAATGAAGATCTTCTTAGGACACGTACATGCATGTACGTATAGGTGGCTGTACCACCATAGGTCTTCTCATGTTCTAGCTGGTGGTGTCTAGTTATATACATGCAATCTTTCCCTCCCCATACTCTATATATATGTTAGTCTTAGTTAGTAAGAAACGAACTAAGCTTTAGTTTACATGTTACAGAGAGAAAAGTCAGTGAGCTTTGTACGATAAATCAAGTTTTGTATGTTAAGTCCACAAAGAGATATATATTGTACGATGAGTATGTATTAGGGATAGTAATATCATCTTCCCACTTCTCTTGATATACTCTGGGTACCCAGAAATTATAACATCTGACTTTTTATTTATTTTTTCATTATAAGGAAGAAAAATCTAAAGTTATCTTATTTTATTTGTTTTTAATTTTCCTTGCTTCTTTATTTCTCATATAACCTTGTAATTTATGCTCTTCTGCACCTACTAACCATGAAAACAGACCCACAGACACACAAAGCACAGGAAACAGTTGCTTTTACCTTGTATTCAAATTCCATCATCTGATATAACAAAAGCATCCAGTGATGCCTTTAAATTTGCATCACAATTTGAATATAGAATGAAAAGGAAAACATTCAACAAGTTTTGGCAGATCTGTGATCCACCACTACTCATAACCAAACCCAAAGTAATAAGAACTAAATTTGAGAAGGTTGTGCTGGTTCAAACAGAGGAGGGCAGCAGCTTCTAAATAGACCACAGCAGCAGAAACACCACAAACTGCAGGTTAAAAGCAACAACCCCATATGAGAGAGAGAGAGAGAGAGAGAGAGAGAGAGAGAGAGAGAGATTTAGAATTGAGATTTTTCAGAATTATCTAATAAGCAGAATTCAAGAAGAACAAAAGGAATTACATCTTACCATAAAGCCAGGAGTCCACACTGATTGTTTTCAGGATGCGGTGCCGGTCGGAGCAGCGGTGCATTTATGGGTGGAGGAGGTGGATATGGATCCATCTAGTAAGGGAAGAAGATTAAAGGAGGAAACCAGGACACCTCTAACAAGTTTGAGGTCCTTTAACAAAATCTGCCTTTATCTTTTGTAGTTTGGTGCACCTTCCCTTCCTTATTTTACCTCCATCTACCATTCAATGCTGCAATGAATTCAAAAGAAAAAAAAAAAAAGGAAGCCCAACAACCACAAAGAAATGAAGTCCAAAAACGCACCTAGGGTGTACAATATTGTAAATAAATCTCATATGGTTATGTTCTTTAAGCTTTTGTTGTGTTGCATTATTTAAGCATTGAATGATGCTGACTAAAAAAATTACTCATCTTTACTAAATGTACTTTTTGAGTTTTGATGCTGAGTCCAACATTAGAAGTGACAGTTCTGTACTTCTGATCTTTACTGCACTGCGCTGTATATTAATCACCAATACATTGCAGGAAGATTTATCAGACAGGCCTTAGCTAGTTTCTTAATATTTCCAACTAAAAAATGTCACAATTTGGGAACCTTTTTTTTTTCTGTGGTTGTTTGTTTTTGGGTTTCGGTGTGTGTTGTGTGTGTGTGTGTGAGAGAGAGAGAGAGAGAGAGAGAGAGAGAGAGAGAGAGAGAGAGAGAGAGGTGGTAACAACCAGGATATCCAAAAAGAATCAAGAGTAGGTACATTTATATATTAAGTGAAGAATGAAATTCCAAGTAACCCCACCCACAATTACAATCTTATACCTCCTAATTCCATGTAGCCCCACCCACAATTACAATCTTAATACTCCTTTTAAACCCCAAAAGAGCACAAGTCATTTCTCTTTATATACATCATCCCAGATTAACCACAATCGAGAAAAAAAAAAGAGAAAATCTTATGAACCCTCCTCCTTAACCTCTACACTTCTTTCCTCCAAATCCCTTCCCAATTTTGCCCATTTTTATTCATTTATAAGACGGGAAACTTAACCCGCCATGTACTAAACTACCCATCCACAAGTAAGTCTCTTCTATTACCCCTATGTTATACCCACACCAAAGAAGGACCAAAAAGAGGAGATTAGAGGCACTACATTACCTCGGCTGCATTCTTTCAGTAAAAGATCTAGGTGCGCGGGGGACAGTTGGTGGAGATAATGGAACATCTGAGAACATAGTCAGAGTCTGAGATCGGGTAAGCATGTTGACCATGGATGGAGTCTGGTAAGCATGAACAAGACTAGTGATTTCAGTAGAATCTCCTCGAGCCGTTGCCCTTTGCCATGAATGTGAGCTCATGCCGGAAAGCACATAAGCCCTGCCTGATTCCTCGTACTTTTGCCGGCTAGCCATCCTCTCTTGCATCTCTCTGAGCTCTGCATCTAATGCAACGCATAGTTGGTCACCAGCATGTGAAGACACTGTTTCTAATAACCCCCTTCGACAACTCTCGAGTACAGAAACTGCACTGGCTAAATCACCTCGCTCCGCAGCAGCACGTGACTCAGCCATTGCCTCAGCAGCTCGCAGCCGATTCCTCTGCCTATCCACCTCTATAGACACAACACATTCTCTCACAATTTCAGGTCTTTGAATCCTCACTTCCTTGCCTTCTGTAGAGAGGCTTTCCTTTGAAAAAGGGTCTTTGTAAACACACCACACATTAACCAACTTTGTCTCATTGCTGGAATCACCAACTGGAACATTTACCGACACCAGAAAATCCCTCTCTTCATCTGCATACAAATCCCCAACATCAATGAATCCTGTCCGCTCATCGCTCATTACATTAGTGGCATAACTTCCTGCTTTTAGTGGGCCAAGACGTAGATCAGGGTGCACACACTCAACCCGAACTTGCAGGTCCTGCACAACCACACTGAGTAGTCCACCGATGCACTGAGCAAATGCATCTTGGATCACACCCTCAGCTTCAATGAAAGAAAATGTGCCCCCAGAAGTCTCTGAAATTGAGTGCAACATGACGGGATCATGGTCTGCACCAAATCCAAATGCATGAACTGGAAGCTGCAACCCTGAGTTGCCACCTCCACGGTGTGCAAATGGGAGGCGGGACTGAAAGTCTGGTGGAAGGTGTCCTCTGTCTGTATATGAGTCCTGCCCATCAGACAACAATATGATACTACAGACAGGATTATTTTCCCTACGGTCTTCCATCACCTTGGCGCCCTTTTTCAGGCCTTCTAAAATGTTGGTTCCACCATTCGCGTACAAAGAGTTCACAGCCTGTAGTGCGTGCTGCCGTCCAGAATCAGTCATTCGACGGAGGGGGAAGAGACGATGGGCAGTGTTTGAGAAGGCAATAACCGATAATCGATCGGCGGGACCCAGGTTCTGTATCACAAACCCCATTGCTCGCTTTAACAACACAAGTTTGGTACCCATCATGCTACCACTTATATCAAGCACTGTAACAAGGTCAACTGGAGCACGAGAAGCCTGAGAGATGCCTGCATTACCCTGATTTCCACCAGGGCATTGTTGTGAACTGGTAACATGAGCTTTGAGATTGATCAGTACAGAGAAGTTCTGTTGGGTAGTTGACCGCTGAACAGCTGAAACTTCTGGGTATGTTTTGATATCAATAGACCTGATGGTCTCATTAGAGGCAGCTTCCCTGTTGAAAGAGCTTCTATGGTGCAACTCAGGTTGGCAATCTATGGGGTCATCATCGTTGAAGACATCTGGCTCAGAAGCCTGGAGCAGAAGGTGTCGATTAGAATTTGTGCGAGTAGGACCTCGGGGTAATATGGTCAGCATTGCATCTTCTTGAAGCCAATCTACTGGGCTGATTCTTGCTCTTCCATGGGAGAGATCTGATGTAGGACCCTGGAAAGGGATATCCTTCCATTTTGCTCTACAAACTGGGCATATTTGGTTGCCATGCTTCACATTTGAAGCAATACAGTGAAAATGGAAGGAATGTGAGCATTCTGCAGTGAAAAGGGCATGGCCATGTCCTAGTTTCATGGTGCCAAGGCATATTGCACAAGTCTTCTGAAAAACAAGTATATATGAAAGGGATGTGAGAATTCTGGAGTAAAGAGCTCATCATAGTACTTCTTAATTAAATTTAGGTAAAGGTTACCAAAAAGCGAAGTTATTCATCAGAAATTTAAGCAAAGTATAAATTGGAAAAGTTGAAGATATATCATTAAGACATCTAAAGTGCGGAAAAAATTGTAGAGAATAAAGCAACATATTTATAAGAAAAAGGAAAGCAATATCCTCCGAGCTGATTGCTGCAAGCATGTCATACTTCTTTCAGTTGAACTCAACAATTTAACAAAATTCCGATCAGACACAACAAAGGTAGGGGAAGTCATCAGATACTTCTGAAGGCTTTTTCGTTTTCTTTTTCATCCCTGAATCTTCTTTTGATGAAGCTTACTGCTGGAAAGGAAGCAATTAAGGATCTACCCAGACTCTTAATAGAAGAAGAATTGCATGTCTGCATATGGAAGAGCGTAGTAGATGATAAACAAGCTAAATGAAATCTTCCCTTAGTTCCCCTTTTCCACGAGGAACCAAAGAGGAACAGGAAATAACACCAAATGGACAATATCTCCAAAATTTCAGATAAAAAAAAAAGTTCCCAAATAAGAAGAAGAATAATTTTATTTAGGTATGATCTTTTAACAAGGATTCGAAGGGTAAGAACCAAAAGAAATTGAATAATAATTTTGTTTCTACAACTGTAGCATATCATTTTTTTTTTTAATTTTTTTTATTTTTTAAAAATTGAAACAAAATAGGAGATAGAGTTTTAGCAGAAGTTCTGAAGTAGTAGTACCAAGAATGGAAACCCAGAAATGTTGATCCTGAAAAAACTTGCCCTCGTCGAGGAATACATCTAAGAAGATCTACTCGGGGGTTTCGGTGAAAGAAATACAATAATTGAATGAAACATCAAACATCATATCGAGCAGCACATGAAGTAACGCTAAATGGTAAGATGAGGTGAGAGAAAGAGAGAGAGAAGGCGAACCTTTGAGGATCTGCTCACAGATTTCGACAACAGGGGGCCAGAAGAAGACGGTTTTGGGATGTTAGGCGATGCTAGTCGAGAATCTGAGCTTCGAATCACCTGAGAACGTTCAGTAGAGAGAGAAGTAGCATCTGAAAATCTCCCAGTACCAGCAGCATCAACGGACGAAGACGTTTCATCTAAAGTTCTAGGAACGCCAACGCAGGAACCAAATCCAAAAGCAACCTTCACTTTCCTCCATTTACTTACTCCCATTTTTTACCTAGATCTCAGCTTCCGATCCTCAAAATCAAAGATATCTGAACCTTTCCTCTCTAGTAGATCTTAAAATCGTGAACAAACCCTAAAAATCTGATCCAAAAGAACTTCCATCATGGATACAAAAAAAAAAAAAACAGATCATAAAACTGAGAAACCAAAGGAGCTTTGAATCGGAGGATCCAAAGGAGAGAAAATATCTTTAAGACCAAAAAGGGGGAGTTTTTATTTCAACGTTTTCGATGAAACCCTATCTAGGTCAAGAAAACGACAACTTCGTAAAGGTAAATGTAAAAAATTTCATTTTTTTCTACAAATTATTCTCACGGCCGCCTGTCCGCCATTAGAGTTCTGGTTTTGACCTTGGTGTGGATCGAGTTGCCCTTTTTTTTCAGCTTTAATAGCTCCAAAAGAAGGGTAACTTTTTCTTTTGGTTGAATGAGTAAAGTTAGGATCTTTAGTGGACTTTATGTACTTATATACATGTATTTTCATTTCCTAAACTACCCTTAGACTTCTTATATATTACCCACCGGCTAGTTGAGGTCTATACACCTACTAGTACTAGTACAAAATATTGTAGTTTCAAATATTTTTTTGTTGATTTTTGTTAGTTTGGATAAATTAATAATACAATATTTATAAAAAATGTTTTTCTTGTTGGCATTTTAACAAAATCAAATGATTCCTTGGCTAAATATTTTGGGAGAAATGCTTAAGGGACCGATCCCTCAATCTGTTTTTTTATACAGATTGAGGTGTCATCCTCTATCCTACATCCATTGTGATTTGTGGGGACCACACAAATCATAATGGGTGGTGGATTGAGGATGACACCTCAATCTGTATAAAAAAACAGATTGAGGGATCGGTCCTATAGCATCTCTCATATTTTGGCTTCTTATTATTATTTAAAAATATATTATTAAAATATTAAGGATAAATGGGTTTATATGTTGTTCTTCCCAAATGTATTTTATGGTATTTTCTAGAACTCTTATCTTCTCCACATTTCATTCTCATCCATACGTTTACTTCTCATTTTTAATGAATTTTAAGAAAATTTTAATATACACATTGTGAGCATTATTTTGTGTATTCGCCATTTTAAATACAATATGTTAACTCATGTATTATCCAATAATATTGACAAAGTTGATCATCGTCCCTTAAAAAATAAAAGTTAAATGTTATAAAAATACAATTTATCATCATATTTATTCTCTTAAAAAATATAATCTAGAAAGTCAAATCAATTAAATAAAAAATACTATTTTTCCAATACATATGGCTTGGAATACTTTTTTTTTTTTAATTGAAAGCCCAAAAATATGAGGCTGCGTGATGGATTTTTCTTTTATTTATTTCTTCGGCAAACACTATCATATTTTTTGTCATGAAGTAATATTCTTTTATTAGAAATGCTAAAAAAATAAAACAAAAATAAATAAATATGATTTCAACTTTGGTTTGTTCTTCTTATAAAAGCTATCAATTGTTTATGTGAGAACCACACTAACTAAAAATTAGAAATCAAAAAAATTTTAAAAAAATTTAGACATTAATTTCAATCTTCAAGGCACCACGTCAAGTTAATTATTAAGAATATGGGATACAAATAAGTAAAAAAAGAATAAGAAGAAAAAGACATTGAAATAAGAAATTGTGAGAAGGGAGGACAATTTAGTCATAAATGAATTACCAAGGGCATAGGGTATAACTATATGGTGACATGTTTACAGGTAACCGCCCGGTCAAGTCCAACAACGTAAATGGAAGATGTAAAAAAGGGAAGGACAATTTAGTCATATTGAAATTCTTGGCTGTACGGCGCTCGATTACCTTCTGTTTTAATGGAAACGTCCAAAAGCAAATGGGGCGACATTTGGAGTAGGCCCCATTGTTATTTGGGGTGACCTTCCATTTTTTATTAATCTCAACAAATTAGCGATTTTTGTCAACATCGTACGAAGCTAATCCTATCTTCTATTAGGACAGTGCTATAGTTACATTTCAAGAATTGAATTCTTGTGAGGTTGTTTTTGTCACTGTATACATCCTCGTTACAAAAAATCAATCTATTTTAAAACTTTTAAACTTATCAAAATTTGATCGGAAGTTGATTACAAATTAACCATGTGAAATAAGTAGCAAGTAAAAGAGTCAAATTTTCGATGAGGTTATAAGTTTTAGAATTGACTGATTTTTTTTGAAGATCATGTACATAATGAATAGAATAACCTCACAAAATTTTAGCTTTTAAAATGTAACTATGGAACCTCACAGTCCGGTGTTATGATTGTACCACGAGATGTTGGTGTTGAACTAGCAAAATTTCATTTTCATTTCATACTCAATTTTCTAATATTATATTTTTGGGATATATATAATATACTATTTTCTCTTTGATTTAGTCGGTAGATGGCACGTGCACATTCTTAAACAAATGTAAGGATGTAAGTGTTGAAATAATAAATTTCTTTACAAGGAGGGTCCATGCACGTGATTTGTACATAGGCATTGAGGTAGTTTTTTATTTTTTATTTTTTATTTTTTTTAAGATATTTTATATTTCTCTAGTTTTACTCAACTATTCTTAATTAAGACTGTTTATTTTTACAACCTTTGTTTACAGCCACCTTACAAGGCTCAAATAGAAATGATCATGGGTTAATATTTTATTTATATGCTGGAGATATCATCCTCACAAAACACTGCCTGTAGATTATTTCTATGGGCCTCGCAATAGTCTACAAGGCCCAATAGTTCGTGTGTGAGACCCAAGTACACGTGGTAAGTATTAATTAAATTTGTGAGCTTCCATCTCAAAACTACTTTCGGTAATGAGTGGTGTGACCCAGGATTATTATATATTAAGTTTGTTAGGCTCTTATATCCCATGTAGGACTATTCTCATCACGTCCCTTCACATGTGGCGTTCTTTTGCGTCTAACACGTGGAATTCTTTTTGGGTAGCGGGGAGCACGTGTGGCCGTTAGGCCTATCACGTGTGGGCCTGCGCTCTGATACCATATTAAGTTT